>CAIGRN010103214.1:0-13477 GCA_903798345.1 Fraxinus anomala | reverse complement strand
TGATAAACAAAACTTGTTCGTTTATTATGAAACTATAATCCATTCGTCAATATAATTTGATCAATTACGAGATCTGAAATGTTTCAATCTCAATCATCGATCATATTTTTCATCCCACTATTAAGTCAATGTAAATCAAAAACTCTTTTCAACTTATGAGTTCTCTTTGGTCAATGATTTCATATCAACTTAATTGAATAAAATGTAAATCAATTACTCTTACTATCTAAGAGTGACGAATTATTCATTGATCATTCACAACTTTTATATGATTTTTGACATATCTCGAACGATATAATATTAACGACTCTTGGTAGAGCAATATCCAACATTTTCAAAACACGACTGTCCCTTATAAGACACTATGGTGACCTCAAGTCAAATGACTAATTTCACTACTGAACGTTAAGAATTAACCACTGACACTTAGATAGTTATCTATGTGAAATCTCTCAAACATGTCTCCAAGATTTTGTTATTTAGCAAAACATCAACATATTCATTTAAATGTCACTACATTTTAGCTCGTGAGATCAGTTACTCACTTCAAAAGTGAGAAATACCACACGCGATGATCTAAACGTAATAACAATATTCGTATCTCATTATTACTTACGATCATTGATAATTCAAAATTCAATCATATATAAATTATCTCTCACAATCACAACTCTTTGTGACCAACAAGTTATTAAGAAGTGAATCTTCGAATTCTATTAATTTAATAATTAGAAAATAAATTCAATTAAATAATAGATGTTGTCAAAATATAAAATGCATTAATCATATTAAAAGTGTTTACAACCTAAATTGATTGGACTTAGAACATAACACTTACAAATTTGAATTCTTTTGTTAATAAATTTTGGTTGATAAAAAGTATTACCAATTTTGGGGAAACAATATTTGGTCGACAAAGGTTCACCATCTTAGTGTTCATTAAAGCATATTGTTTTCATCAACCAATTCATTATGGTCGCTAAAAATCTCAATCACAAATGAAAAACGATGAGATTTATCTTGCCAACGGCTCCATGATCAAAAATAAATTGATCAACAACCAACCATATAGGGGTCATTAAAGAATATAATTTTCACCAACCAATGCATTGTGGTCATTGAAATCCCATATCACGAAGGTAGACTTCACCAATCAAAAATGAATTGGCTGCTGAAGGTCATTATCAGTGTGGTCGCTGAAGGAAATAGTTTGATTGAACAATTTCATTGTGGTCGTTGAAACTCTCAATCACAAGTGAAAAAAATGCAAGGTCTAAGTCCTGTCCTAATCATTAGCTGTGATTTGGTTGCCAATACTTGGAATGATCAACCAAGTTTTAGTCGCAATAGAGCATAAAAGAATTGGTCAATCTTAATCAACCAAGAACTTTACCAACCAATGCTCGGTAAGTGAAATAGTCTCATATTAATCTATTTTATTTAGTCCCTAAATCTTTGGTAAGTGTAACCCATTTTTTTGTAGCGAGTAGTAGTTTAAACTTTAAAAAAATAAAAATAAAATAAAAATAAAATAATAATAATAATAATATTAATAATAATATTAATATTAATATTATTATTATTAGTATTATTATTATTATTATTATTGTGAAACATCACAAAACCTAGATGTGGTGTTTATGTCTCCACCTCGTCCAACGATCCTTTTCAATTTAACGTTGTTTTTTAACAAATCAATTTTTTGGGGACCCCAATTAATCTATGAAGAAACTGTTCTATCAGCCATTCATGTAAGAATTTAATATTGGATGCAGTGATTTAACATTAATTTTGACAATGCCACATGCATGTATAGTATGTAATCACTTTCAAATTTTCAATATAATTGATGCCAAATGACTACATGAGATGAGAATATATACAAGTGAAGAAGTAATTGCCTTAATTAAGAGCCCATTTGACGATTTTTTTTTTTTTTTTTTTCCATATAAAAGAGATTCACGATGAAATCACCTTATATCAATTTCTTTTAAAAAATTCTTTTAATTGAGAAAAGCACTTTCAGATCTCAAAGTCGCTTATTAATTCCAGAAGCAGCTAATTTAGACTTTTCTAAAACCCTGGACCCTAAATGTACATAATTCCTTTGCATGCTGAAGCAGGTTGCCCAGCCAATTATTAGTACAAAGATGGACAGCCATTATCTACTACAAATTAAGCCCTCGTTTAAGTTACATTATTTTTTTCCTTCTCATTTTTCTATTTATTTTCAACCATACATTCTTTAATAAAATAATATTTTTCATCATATCAATAAATTTTCCTTCTTTTTCAACCACACATTCTTCACCAATCTATTATTTCAAAATACATTCTTCCAAAATAATATGACTTAAACACATATTAAGTCATGAAGCCAATTTATACCAGCATTTGGTACTATAACATAGGCAGGACTTTGTTACTTCTCATCCAACGAGGCGTCCAGAATGATCACACACAGTCGCACAATATGCAAACTCATGCCATCACTCCACATTACCATCTTACATGGGGGTTTAAATTCATTGATGGTCACTCAACTTTATACTAAGTGTTTGATTTTATTTCATCAGAGTTATCCAATTCCATATAACGTTTCGTCATGACAATATAATTTCATAAAACATTTCACCATCGTCATCCAATTTCTTTTCACTATTTTCACTAATTTCAAAAAGGGTAAAACGATAATTTTGTATTATATTTATAAAAAAAATTTAAAAATAAATTAAAATTTTATGTTTAAAATTTTAAAAACGTTTATTTTAAAATAAGTTTTTATTTTACTTTAAAAAATATTTTTTAAATAAGTTTTTATTTTATTAAGGAATGTATTTTTTTTTAAACAAGTTTTTATTTTATTTTATTTTTTTAAGTAACCTTTTTTAATAAGTTTTTATTTTATTTTTTTAAGTAACATTGTTTTAAAAAATAAGTTTTTTATTTTATTTTATTTTTTTAAGTAACTTTTTTTAAAATAAGTTTTTATTTTTATTTTTAAAAAAATTATTTTATATATATAATGCAAAAATACCGTTTTACCCCTTTTAAAATTGATGAAAATGATAAAAAAAAGTTGGGCGGCCATGGTGAAATGTTATATGAAATTGAATGACCATGATTAAATAAATTCAAATTGAGTAGTAATGGTGACAAGAAATATAAATTTGGGTGGTCATGATGATGACACCAATTATAATCAACCGTAACAATGCCATGATGAACCCATCGAATCCCATGATGAGGCAAGGCGTTAAATGCACATGAGCCTAGACAGTAGGGTGGCTAATGGTCGGAAACATTAAATGCACATGAGCCTATAACTAATAAAATGATGACTATGATAAGGTGCCTGACCGTCATTGTGAGACCATGTATCTCTTCATTTAAATGTTATCATTTATCCTCTTTCACTATAAAAATTCACAATTAGTGTTATTTGAAGGTAATATAATTTTATATTCTCAACCGTAACAATGCTCTCTCTAGTTTCACTATCTAAAACAGGTATCCTATCCCAAGATTCCTTTTTATATAATTTATGGCCCTTTAAGTATTAGCAATTACAAATTTGGTTCCATGAATTCAACTTAAGTCCTTATTTGGTTTAAGCTTTGACCAGTTGAATTACTTGACTTTGATTAAATAAATTTTTTTGACTTTGATTATAAATGAGTGGAGTGTAACAGTCCAATTGTGCAAGGCAAGAGCTACATAAACATGAGTGGAGTAGACATTATTGACCACGTCATCAGAGCAGAATTCGAGATTCTACAAGCTTAATCATTGAAATTTGTATTTCATCAAACACTTGCATGTTTTCTTCAGCGTGTCAGAGAATGTTGCTTCTTGAACGTTACTCTGGAAAATTCATCCGGTGTCGGTAAGCATTGCAAATACGGTTATTTTGCCATCAAAGTCATATTCACGATAACTTGGTTGACTGATGGATCCGTTTTGTCAATGTTCTTATGCTTTAAGTGAAACTCTATTTTGATTCTTGAAGAAAATGAAAAAATAGAGTGGAACATTTGTTGCAGTCAAAATCTATCAACGGGATGTCGACTAAGTCAGACCATCAGTCTTGAAAAACTATGGAGCATCCAAAGAGCGCCCGCTAAGAAAGGGACATAATTTCTTGAGAACATTTCATTGCTTAAGTCAGTAATTTATCATTGAAATATAGATATAATTACCTCAAGAATTAAGGGTTTTTTTTTTTTTAAATATAATTTGGAACGCACCTAAAAAGCTAGTAAATTGTTCTATTTATTGCAACTTGAAGTCCGGCGTTCTATTTAGGGCATGTTTGGATCTGATTTTAATCTAAGTCAAAGTCAAACAATCAATATCAACCACATCTTTCATGGGTCCCACATCTTGTCAATCACACATTTCAAAAACTTCTATCACAATTCACTTAAAATCTGATTTTAATTTACACCAAACACCCTCTTAATTAGGTCCGTAGTCTTTTATACATCATTTGATAACAATAAATATAGATTTTATTTATGAGTTGTAGATCTAGTAATATAGAAATTCTGATATCTCGAGTTTAGACGCGTGTAATCATTTTCTATGGATATTGACATAGAGAAAAGATTGAGAAGGATATAAACGTTCTATGGCTACTATAAAGAAGAGAAAAGGACCTTAAGGTTGGATTTTTTTTTTTTTTTTTGGTAGTTGAAAGTCTCAAGTATTGAAGGGGACCATTGACGGAGGATGGACGAGAATAAATCCGTACTGATACAGCTAGAATGAAGAGACATTTGAACCTCCACCTTTTAACATCCCTTATTGGGAGGCAGCTACTGCATTTCAATGTAGCACTCAATTTACGGTTTGGTTGGTAGAAGTTATTAACTTTTGGCTAAGAGTTTGTGACATTTGTCAGCACAATGAGTACTTCATCACACACGTATACGTTCGTACGCCAGATACATGCACGACGCTTTCTGTTTTATAGTCTCCATTTGATCTCTATTCACTAAAAAATCATTTTTTTTTATATTTATTTTTAACTACATATTCTCTCAATAAAATAATTTTACAGTAAATTTAATTTTTTTTCTACATTTTAACCATACATTCTAAAAAGAAATAAATTACAATTATAAAACTCCTTTTCCCAACAGATGGGACTCAAACAAAGGATTAGCTTTCTATGACATTAAATAGACGAGTATTGGCGTTATTAATGACTTGAATAGTTGAGAGTTCGACTCTCTATAAGAGCAATTCTTTATATCTGCAACCATGATATTCCTCTGCCACAAGCGACGATTTATTAATAAAATTTGGAGGTCTGTCCTCCTTTAAGGGAAAAAAAATGACTTAAGTAGTTGAGTGTTGTTATTCACTACTATGATAAATCTCTTATTTGAATCTCATTCTTTAAAAATTAATTTTAAATTTTACATTCTTTCAATAAAACAATTTTACACGTAAATTAAAATTTTTACTTACTTTTCAATCATATGTTCTTTTAAAAAAATCATTTTTACAAAATTTATTCTAAAAAATGGTCCTCAAATAGGGGCAAAATTAAATAAGTAGTTTTCAACATATATTCTGTTGACTTATGGTTGATTTCATCCTTAATGTTTGATAATAATAAACAAGATTAATATTGTTTCTAATAATTGATTTTGAGTGATGATAATTCAATATTAAAATCAATCAAGCATTGTCAAAATCAACATATTATAAATCGGACTCGAAATGAAGATTAAGTGAAAGTTAAGCGTTCAAGTGAAATTATTCGAGACGAGAGCTTAAATGATCAAAATCAAGACTGTCAAATCGAGCTCATGAAGAAGGTCAAGATCGAAGTCAAGTATGAAAGTCAAACGTCAAGAAATATTAAGATCAAGAGTTTAATGGCCATATATGAAAGAAACTTCGAACTAACAACTAGACTTCCGAGATCATATGTAAATGTATAACACTTTTATCTTTAGTAATGAATGACAATAGCTAAAAAATCATTTTGTGCACAAAGTTATTTTCATATCACTTGCATAAAATATTTTTGATCAAAAGCAATATTGATTTTTCAAAGTGATACTTGGCCCTCGTTTGACACCCGTTTTTTCCAATTTTTGAACAGGAAATTGATTTTTTTGTGAGCCCCAATGTCCTTCAACTGATTAAAATACGTGACACCCGTGCATGGCACGTTTTTGAGTAAAAAAAGCTGGTACCATGTTTTTATAGAAATCTCGAAATTGCCCTTCCATTTGTAAAATGATATTTGTGGTAGTTGAGCACGTGATAATGAGTTTTGTGTCCAAGAATGGTGCTTTGATGATTGTTGACAAGTCGAATAATGCATTATTCTCAATTTAAATTCACCATTTCAATCTTTTCCATGCAAATGAATATTGACTACCGTAACAAATTCATTGACACCAACAAATATTTCCATGGGTTGGGATATTCACGCTCCTGCACTAAGTCCGTGCCTGCAAATAGCTGGAAAGCGTCAAACACAGAATTCACCTAAGTACCGAAACATGGCTTTTTCCATAGGCACTACCGTAACTCCTGTGACATGTCCTCTTCACCCATTGCATCGAGTTCGACGGCAATCTCGTCTTCTTCGTCTAGTAGATCTATCTCGACGTCTTCGTCATCTACTTCTTTCGCTCTAGTAAAACACTCATCCAGCCGACCGTTTTTCCTCAATAAGTTATGTATACCCATTGTTGCCATGACCACAGCTGTTTGCGCTCGCATACAGTAAGCAGGCATTCAGTCAATTATCTTCTACCTTTATTTCCAAACGTCGAAGGCACGCTCAATAATGTTATGGCATGAGGAGTGATGAAAATTAAATCACTCCCGTGCATTTCGAAATCGACGACGTTGTCCATCCCTTACATGACCGAATTCTTGAAAATGATATATAATATCAGAGCCCTTATATGGAGCCATATAATTAGGCCTATGTGCTAATCCGGAGTCAACTAGGTAATATTTCCCACTTGCGGGTTCTGGAAAATTGATTTTCGGACTGTGTACAGCTGGGGCTAATATGCGACTATCGTGGGTGTTCCCTGTAGTTCTGGGTAGCACAAACGTAATACAAAGATTAAAATCACACGCGACAAGTACATTCTGTGTTGGGATCTCCTTCCTTCCAATATAATTCTCTCGTATATGTCGTGGGAGCACATCTCTAACATGCGGAAAGTCAATCACACCAATGTAATCCTGTGATTGTTGAACAATGTGAACACAATTGATTTCAAAATTGTCACGTTCGAACAATCATTTACATTACTAACATTACCTGGAATAGAGGATACCGTTCTGTAGGTGGATGATGGTGAGCTGCGCCTTCGTTGTACCTCGGATTCAGTTTAATGATGTCCGCTGCGAACGCCACGCATGCTCGCATGACTGTCTTGAAATAATGGCAGATGGTCTGCAACGAATGATTGAACAACGTTTGTACTTGTCGATAACCTTTGCCTTGTGCTAGTATATACAAAAACATTCTCACTTGTTCATATATGTCAATGTTCGCATTGCTGGAAATGCCGTACTGATCACGAAGGATGTACATGAAGTATATAAACATCAGAGGAGACATCCTAAATTCTTGGAAACATGTTTGCGGATAGACATGCATATTTTGTAGCATAAAAATGTGGCCAGACCGCGATGTCAGGAAGAAATATCGACGTACTCTATTCGGTGCCAAGTAATCGCGAACAATGCACTCAACTATTCTGCAATACTGAAGCCACGTGTTAAAGTCATCCTCTAACTGTTGCATAAAATCCTCATCAGAACTCGAAGAGGAATCATACATCGATTCAACGTTGCAATCTGTTTCTGAAGATGAGTGCTCATCCGAATTGTCTGACATCTCTTCGAACTAGTTAACGTCGTGTCACGATCACTGAATGAAATAGTATCAAATATTTTTCCTCAATTTTAGGCCCTACCAAGAGGCTTGGATGAAGCAAGAGTGTTTGATATATTATTTTCTTTGCAGGGTGCGATTACTTTGCACATGGATTTGGTTCTTATAACTCAAGGTGGGATTATTCATGTGAAGGAAAAAAAATCTTGCACTATCAATCACATGTCCTTGTTGAAATCTCTTCTCATATCAACATACATGTGATTGAAATAAAGATGCAGGGCAGGGAATATATTCCTTGCAATTGTCATGCTATTTTTCAGATTAGCTACTAATGATACACTTTCTTCATCCTATATTCCTTGCAATTGTACATTTTCATTTTCCCAGATTACCTACTTACAATGTTTTTTTTGAAAATATAATCCCTGCAATTGTCATGCTATTTCCCAAATTAGCCACTTGTGATTTCTTGAAAATATGTTCCCTGCAATTGTCATGTGAATGAAACGAAGATTTTTGAAAATGTGTACTTCAATTCATAAGAAAATCACAGGCAATAGAACTGAACGTCCGATTCATTGAAAACTAATATGGAAATAACGTTGCGTACATATATTACAATCTAATAGAAACTGTACGAATAAAGAGAAAATAACACATAGGTCCAGTACACATAAACACCATACGAAATATCAGGACAAACAACATAACAACCGTACGAACTTAATGCTCACACCTTACGCAGTAGTGACATCTTGTCCCTTTTGAAACAGTACTGCACGAACTTAAATCACAGTAAGGTAAATTGGCAGCGGAGTACGAAGTTCAATTTTCTTTGTCACGTAAGAACCACAGTGCAAAATTCTATAACTCGTCATCTTCCTGTATGTTCCCAGAGAACAGTAGCTCGTCGACGCATTCTTTGGTGGAAAGTACACTCTTCTGATAGGATCTCGCGAAGGAAGCAAGATCCTCCTAACACTGACCATTTGCTCAAGGGAAGCTGAAACCTCTCTAGCATCATACATTTTCTTCTTTTCTCTCTATTTTCTCCGTTTGCATTTCCTTTTATCCCCACTACGGCTACCGGATATATGCATAGACGATACTTGTTGATAACCTTCGATTGGATTGTTGCTCGAATCGGTTGCCTCAGCGTTGATGGGCCACTTGTCATAATCGTACTCTCTGTTGATGTCTGTGCTCAAGTCAACACCATACTGTGACAACTTCGTTGGGGACAACGAGTATTTCTTCGAGTCCCCGGTGTCCCCGAACAATTTTCCATATGTTTTCTATATCTCGCTGCAATCAAAGTTTTTATACTTCGCATATTTTGGGTTTTCAAACAAAGTAAGTAAACAGTTACATAAACAATACTGGTGTTCGAGCAATATTTCCATCTGTTGATATTGTTTCAGCTTGACATTGTAGTTAGAGTGCTTGTTACATTGTACAAGCATTACTTTCTTCCCAACAGAAGTGGTGGAAGGCTTGCCATATAATGCAGTGCAATCTATTTTCATGCTTAATTTAGTCTCTTATGTTCTTGTCCAAAAAGTGAATGAACTCAAATCCTCTGTTATCCCCTGTTTATCTTATTAACTTGATTCTCGTTGCAGAAAGCCCAGCACTAACAAAAACATCTTATACCCCTTGGATTTGTGGGGAGAATACCTCACCACAGATCTAAAAAATCTGTCTTGAAGTTTCATTGACATGTTACAATGGCAAAACGAATGATGGGTTTTGAACATCCTTTCGCTTACATGATTAAGTTTTCAGAACAAAGAGGAAACAGAACAGAGAAAACCAATGCACTTTTGAAATTGATGTTAAAATCTTGATGTGAATAGTTTCACTGTTTCAGTATTTAGCTTTTTAAGGTGTTAATTTTGCAACCAACATTTACTTTATCTTCATATGTTATGAAGATATATAGATATAGAAATATATTTTTCGTGTTGTGGCTGTTCACTTTGAGTCAAGTTAAATGTTGTGCTGCTTTATATGTAAAACACCTTTCCTAGAAAGAAAAGCCACAAACAATTGTAGGGAACTCAGTAATATTGAATGAAGTACTAAGAAAAATGCTTTGTTACATATAAGATATCATTTTCAACTAAACTAGAGAGTTATAAGTACGTTGAGCAGATCATAAGTCGATAGGATAAGACTACAAAAGAATTGTACAACACGAAGGAAAGATGATTAGCTAGTTCCAATATGAAATGAAGAAATGGAGCAATAATTTGGTTCAAGTAATGAAATAACTAAAAAGTAATGAAAAAGCAGACAATTTAAAACATCCTTTTATGCTCAACGATATCAACACAACTAAGATAATCAAAAACCAGAACTTGCATCTCGACCAACAACATGCTAAATTGTAAAAAAAAAAAAAAAGAGTAACATACCTTAATTTTTGTTTCCCACCAATGGTCCGAGGTGCGAATTCTTCCGGTACCGGAGCGGTATTCAATTCCAGTACATCGCAGTAACTCGAACAGGTGTTTGTGTTCTGTTCACAATTTATTCCAATAGTTCTTCATCTGGGATGTAGTCCAACTCTTTCCTGTTGAGTCATTGAACAAGTTTGTTATCTGAGCCCATCCTTTTGGGAAAAAGCATTTACCGCGTCGATGCTTTCGACGATGATAAGTTTGTAGGTGTCGATAAAAACTTTGTGCTCTGTTGGGTTCCATTTCGCCCACTTACGTATCATCGGTTGTGCCTCATGAGGGTTGAGTAAATTGGTCTCGGCCTCCAATTGGGTGTAGCTGCAAGGGATAAATGGGTTCAATACGACCGTGATAGTATGACGGAATAGAAAGACAAGGAGCAACATAATGCAATTGGGAATGCAAGAAATAATGCAATTGGGAAGATGAAAAATGGGAAAATCTTACCATTTCATCCAGGTAGCAGTGCGAATTAAATCTGTCGTTCTCCATAGCTGAAAAAATTGGTTTGAAGTCTTTGATACTGGAAAAGGTTTGCAGTTGTTGCTTCGGCGTGAACTGTGGATGGTCCACATCTTTGTGGGAAAAAATCAGAAAAGGTTTGCAGTTGTTGCTTCGGCGTGAAGTGTGGATGGTCCATGTCTTTGTGGGAAAAAAATCAAGTCGGGCGGAGCTTCAATCGCTGAACGGACTACTGCTAATCGTGTCTGTAGTCGACTGGCGGTGGTCCATTGTTGGAAAATTTTGTCTTGTATACTTTCGATATCACATCGGTGATTGGAACTTTGCAGCGGTGCCTTCTTCAAATCTCAGTGGTCTCTCTTTTTCCACAGTGTAGGGTAAATGCTTTGAGGGGTGTTGTTCACTATTAATTGGATTGGAGGGCAAAATAGGTAGTTTCATGGCAACAATCAAGTGGCAAGAATTTGTAGTCTAACATGATGGTGTACTAGTTTGATTTTTAAATTATTTCCCACTGTAGCGAAATGCATTTTTCCCAAAAGAAAGAGATTCAAACGGGGGCTTGAACTTAGATCATATCTCCTTTTTTTTTAAAAAAAAAAAGTCTATGGTCTGTCCGATTTGACTAAAAACTTCTGTCAATCCGGATGTCCGGGTGGATGAACCGGACCCAATGGTCAATTTTTTACCGTTCAGATCGCAACGGCTAGTTGGTCATTCAGATGAATTTCGGACGTCCAGATAGGTAATCCAGTTCAACAAAATATTGGACAGTTTGACTGTTATAAATACCAACTCACTTGCCATTCATTTCAAGACTTAAGAGCATTCAAATGAGATACTTTTGAGCAAAATTATATTGATTTATCATCTTATTTATTATTATCAAATCATTTAGCTTCAAATTTTTTTGATCAAATTAACTTTTGAAAATCTACTCATCAAAATTTTTAATTTGAAAAATATTCTTCGAACTAATATTTTTACATTCATTTAAATTTATTTCTTCATAACAAAAATTTTGATTGTTGGATCAAATTTTTTGAATCATTTCTCTTATCAAAGTTTTCCATTTCTTTTTGTACTTAATTTATCTATATCAATTTTAAAAGAGATATATTATTGTAGAAGATATTTTACACTTACATTGCATAAAATTTTTCTACTTCTTCGTATTGAAACTTTGATTGAATCNCCATTTCTTTTTGTACTTAATTTATCTATATCAATTTTAAAAGAGATATATTATTGTAGAAGATATTTTACACTTACATTGCATAAAATTTTTCTACTTCTTCGTATTGAAACTTTGATTGAATCAAACTTGTAAACATCATATTCATCAAAATTTCTAATTTCTCTCTTAGTACTTAATTTCTCACAAATTATTCATTGAAAGAGATATATTTTTTAAGAAGATTTTTGCATTTACATTGCATAATTTTTTTTTTCTTCTTCTTCTTATTGAAACTTTGATTGATTGAACTAAACTTGTAAAATCATCATATTCATCAAAGTTTCGCATTTCTCTCTTAATATTTAATTTATTACAATCATCCATTAAAATAGAGATATTTCTTGAGAAGATTTTTGAATATACATTGTATTTATTTTTTCATCTTCTCATTGTAATACTTTGATTTATTGAATCTAATTTTTGATTATCATATTCATCAAAAATTTTCTTCTAATACTTGAGCTATAATTTATTACTATTCATTGAAGTGTTAGTCTCTCTTAATACTTAATTTGTCTTTATTATTCATCCAGAGAGGAATTTCATTGTAAAATCACTTTGATAAAGTGTGGGTCGTGTTGAAGTCTCTTAAAGATCAACATTGTATAAGGATCGGTACTTCTTATTGTAAGTCACCATGTGGGTCATATTGATGTCCCGTTAAAGCTCAATAGTGGGTCGCGTTGAGGTCCCATAAATCTCAATATTGTAAGTGGATCGGTACTCCTTGTTTGTAAGTCACCGAAAGCGCTGTAAATGGTTGAATTGCACCATAAGTCAATAAACATAGTGAAAAGGCATTGCTCATGTCGGAGAGCTTGGTAACGGAGGACGTATATCATTGCTTTGGATCGAACATTCACAATTATATCGTTTGCATCATCTCTCCCTTTTACTTATCGCTTTTATATTTGTGCTTATTATTTGAATTAATCCATTTGGTCTTTACTTGTTTGAATTTAGATTAATTATTCAAAAAAAATTTAAAAACCAATTCACCCCCTCTTGGTTAGTTATTTTTGGGTTATCAATTGGTATCAGAGTTAGGTGACCAATATTAAAGATTTCACAATTTTGAGTAATGGCTAACGACATTTTTTAAAATCTTGATGGGCATTATACAAATCGTCCTCCTTTATTTGATGGTACTCATTATAACTATTAGAAGACTAGGATGACGATATTTATTCAATCAATAGATTATAATATTTGGAAAGTTATTGAATTTGGTCCCTATGTACCTAAAAAGGTTATTAAAGAGGATGGTAAACATGATCAAATAATTTCTAAACCTAGAGAGGAATATAACGAAGAGGATAAAAAAAATGTCTTCAAATGCTAGGCCAAAAATCCACTCTATGTGGTTTAGTTAGAAATGAATTTAATCGTATTAGTACATGTGATTACGCTTATAATATTTGGCATGCTTTA
>CAIGRN010103213.1:0-24929 GCA_903798345.1 Fraxinus anomala | reverse complement strand
AACAAAAAAGAAAAGAAAAGAAAATAAATAATAAATTGCAATCTTACTCCTAAATTTTTTAAAAAGGCAAATGAGTCCAAAATTTATGCAAAATATTAAAAAAACAAAAAAACTCTTTCAAAGGTAAGGGATATTTTAGTCACATTTCCCACAAAATACAATTATATTTATGATATTAGTAATTAAATCAAAAATAAAAAACCGATCCTCTTCTACCCTACCCTTATCCAGCCTCTTACCTAAAACCACCATCACCAAGTCTCGGTCGCCACCGCCATTAGCTTCTAGTCTCCATTGCCACTAGCTGTCCGTCGTCATCGCCACCATCCCATCGTTGCCTAAACTCCACATACTACCCAATCCAACACATCCGTTGCTGATCACCCCCACCACATTCTACAACTACAATAATTGGCCAACCAACCAACCACAACTCACCGGCCAACGACAATACTCAACCCACTTCATAATCGTCGCCGCTTATTTGCCCAATTCTAGATTCACGCTCGATCTCTACTCTTCTCCAGCCATTGCTCCATATTTTTCCTAAACCCATAGTCACAACCACACAAACAGCCCATATGCCACTGCATTTGTCAGCCTCCATCACCATCACCCACAATTTTTCCCAATATCTACACACGATAACAATCAGAAAGTAGATACAAATACTCGAAGCATAAAATGTTGTTGATTTTCTGTGAACAGTTCAAATTATTGGCAAAAAGATGTGCAACCACTCGTTACAAATTCTATCTCTCTATTTCGTCTCCTGAGTTGGGACTTTTAAATAGATACAAATACTGGAGGTCGTCTTCGGTGAATTTGTAATCAAATTTAACGTGGTCGATGGTAACATGCAATGTATTTTCTGGTTCTGATTTGGGCATTGGGTTGGGGGTAGGTGGGCATAGGGGGTTGTTGAAGAAGATGGACTTGGGTGTGGGGAGTTGGTTGATTTGGTATTTTTAATTTTGATTATTTATTCATTATAATTGTAATGTATATGAAAATAAAAATTTAACCTTTTGCCCTTTAAAAATTATTCAATATTTTTTTGTTATTTTTAATATTTTTCATAAATTTTGGACTCATTTGCCTTTTTAAAAAAGTTTAGGAGTAAGATTGCAATTTATTATTTATTTTTCTTTTCTTTTCTTTTTTGTTTTATTTATATAGGAGGGTATATTTGTCATTTTACTTTAAAAATATATGAAAATGATGTTTTCCGTAATGAAACGTTGAAATGGGAATGAAAATACTAAAAAAAATGAAAGGTAAAGATGTTTTGTACAATGACATTGAAATGTAGGAACATTTTGTACTATTTACCTTGAGAACAAAATGCTTCCCATTTCTATCTAGGAAATCCTATTTTATATGCAACAACGCTTGTACTCATATATCCAACATCGAAATTCTCATTGTTATAGTTGATTATTATCAAAACCTAATAGTTCAAATCTAATCATTTTTATGAAGTAATATATGTAAAACTGCTAAATATGTTTAGTTTGATCTCTTATAAAATATCTAAAGCACTAACGTGTGATAATTTATTATATGATTTGCTCATTGTAAATTATATTAGACGGATTTCTTAGCATTAGAGAAGGAATTAAGCATGTGGATATAATAAACATAATGTATATATTATCTAGATCATCACACAAGACAGTTGAATCAAAAGTTTCATCATGCATTTACTGATCAAAGAAAGAAATAATATCTCACACACTAATTTTAAAAGCTTCAACTCAAATTGATGTCATGGAAACAATATATTAACATTATATTTGATAAGTCATACCTGAATTGTGATGACATTCGATTACAAGATAAAAATCTTCAGAAAAATGGAGCAATAGTAAATAAACAGGGATAATAAATTGTAAAACACGTAAGAGTTTCACATACTTGAAATATTGATAATTGAGATATTTCAATCAATTTTGTGGTTAATGAGAAAGAACTGAAATTGAAAAGAAAAAAAATTATTGACAATAATTTTGTGCATAATGTAGTGCTATTATGAATGATAGCAATAATAATAAAGGAAAACGTTGAAGGACATAATTCTAGCAAATCTGAATATACTAAGTTTTTGAACTTACTGTCCAAACACCTATATATGTACATTTAAGCGAAAATGAAATAAGAAAAATGAAGTATTATTTAATGGACAACTCTTAACAAAATATATTTCACAAATATTTGTATAAATGGATAACTTATCTTGTGGTGGATGCAATAATAAATCCATATTTAGTTATTTTAATAATACATGGAATTTGATATGCATATAATAAATGTGGTTATAGTCAACTCATTTGGCATGACTATTAATACTATTCACAAACGATTTAATATATTTGAAGTGTATAATTCAAATGAGATTATTGTGAAGAAGAGTAAATAAATGTTGTACTATTTTTTCTTGACAAATGTTTTATTTCATTGAATTTTCTTTAAAAAAATGTTATTGATGCAACTTTTATAACGTATCCAGAGGAATAATGTAAGTTTTCCCCCTTATTAGGATTTTCCTAATAATATTTTAACATGGCATATTATTTATGAACTGAATGTCCGTAATCTACAATGGTTTATTATTTACCATCAATATAACTTTATGATTTTACTCCAGTGTATTATATATAAATTGTATATGAGATTCAAAACAGAGAAATAATAAAATATATTTCAACGAACTATATTGCTGACTAAAGTTTAATAGAAATAGATGAATATTTTGTATGAATATGAAATTGCTTGGTAATTATTACAATACAATATAGAACATATTTCACCAGAATTTTGTTTTATGAAAATATGAACACTCTCTCTTCCGCTTCCCGTTTCTATCAACCACTCCAATTCAAACTAAAACCGCAACTGCCCAGCCCCCGAGACACATCCTAACTAGCAAATAATGAGACTCTTTAATGTTGACAACTCAAAGATCGCATGTTCGATTCATGAGGCTGTCGGAAGGCAGACTCTTTTTTGGAAGGCAGGATTTATCCTAGAAAGTAGGCATTCTTTTGTAAGATAAAGTGCAACATGAATTTGACTCGATCGACACTTTGACAGTTCAATTTAGTCATCAAGGCAAACACTGGATATTAAAAAACAAAAAAAATCGCAACTGCCCTAACTCGCACTTTTCTATTTCTTTTGCTTATACCCTCCTCTAAAACATATTCCGACCGGGAGACTCTACCTGAGAGAAATGGACTTGTACGCTCCATTATTGGAGAAAACCCGAGTTCCCCAACCCTCACTCCAAAAACTCGCCGTAATCTCAATATTCGACAAGCTCCGATCCTCGCCGGCGCGGCTCGATTTGGACTCCGACCCCGGCCGAGACGCCATCACTCGATGCCTCCACTCCACCTCCGCCGCCGTCGTCGACCAATCGACTCGAGAATTATGTCGTCTCGTCAAGGACTCAAAATTGGACCTGCTAACTGGGTTGTTGGAGCTCCAGTCCGCCCTCGAAGCCACCAATCCTCGCTTCATCAATCTCTTCATCAAAGCCATCGGATTTTTAACGACATTAGGCTTCCAGAATGGTCCCTCTTCCTTCCGTTTTTTATCCTCGGAAATTCATCCATTCGTGAAGGTGAACTAATTCTTCCAAGAAAGCTTGAACTTTTAGACGGAAACTTGCTCTGCTCTTGTCGCCACCTATTGAATGTTGTGCATGCTTTGATGGGAAAAGTGGACGGGGCATGTTGAATACAAAATTTGAATGGATACATGTGCCCCATCTAAAGATTATGATTTTCGTCAAAATGGTTAACATAGTTAATCACACTGCATTCCTAATTTATAAGCAATGTTATTTTGCCCCTGTTTGATGGCCCATTAAGGAAGAGTATTTTTTGGGGAAAATGATTTTTGGAGTAGTGATTTTTTTTGGATAACAAGTGGTTAAAAGGTGAAAAGTTTTGGGTTTACATGCAAAATATTTGAAAAAGAGGTCTTTGGAGAATGGCAGACACAGATTGCACCATCTGTATTAAGCATCCCACCAGCCCCATGATTTGGTTACTTGCAATCTAGATTATTCAATCATTGACACTTGTGTGTAGTTAACTTGTTAACGAAGTGTATGAATTTTGATGTTTATGGTTGCAGATACTTACTTGTGGAGTGGAAGTGCATTGTGAGCTTGCAAAACAAGTTATTACATTTATGGTGAAGAGCAAGCATTTGGGATTGGAGGATGTTTGTGAATTCTTGATGCCTTTCTTATATCATTCGATCATAAAAGTTTCCATCACGAGCTCTTATACTCTTTTCACGAGAAACTTAGTGTCCTCATTTGCATCATTTTGTTGTTTATTTCCCCTAGAGGCCATCCCTGTATTTAAGCTGTTGAAAGGATGTCTCAAATACGTTACATGCAAGAATGCAGAAGTAAGTTATCTTTTTGCACGAAATATAGGTTTCTCTGTTGCTTATATTCTGTTATGAAGTATGACGGTGCATTAAGTTTAAGGAACTGTTAAATTATACTATAATGTTCATTTTCCCCCATAAAACCCTTTACTTTTTTGCAGGAATTTACAGATGTTTCTTATTTTGTTGAATGTTTGGTGGACGCATATTTGGTGGTATTGAGGCAGTTGGTCGGAATGGGATTGGTATAGTTTCTATTCATTATATATCAATCACTTGGACAAATATGCATTACCTAATTATTTGTCTGACCGTGTTAATTGCATTTAACAAAAAACTATTTATTGTTTTTGCTGTTGTCAGCTTGTTCAAGAAGCTCAATTATGCGGTGTGGCACTGCTGGAAACAATTTTGTCTCTACATGGGGATTTTCGCCACTACTCTAGTGGTGTTGAGAAAATTTTAGAAGTATTGTGGCGCTTATTGGCTGTGCAAAGAGAGCTTGGCCTAAATTATATTACTGAATTGAAATCAGCGTTACCATCCTTGTTCATAATTTTCATTCAGTCTGAGCTCGAACATGAACAATATTCCATTGTGAAACTGGTTCTATATCTTTTGAGATGGAAAAGTGAAAATGGTATGATTACTTGAGCTGTATCGGTTGTTCTGCAATTTGTTTTGCTTTGATAACATGTAAAATGGCGACACCAAATGGGTAAAGCCACCAGCATAAAACTGTGATGCATGTAAAGTTGGCAGTGCTTTGTTGTTCCGGCTAGCTGTGGTTCTATGATTTTGTGTAGTAGCATAATTGTAACCAATTACTGCTTCATGAACATTGTAATCCGTTGTGTTCTTACCCAAGTATGATAGTTTGGACAAACTGCAATATTACCCATGATATTGTTATAGTGTCTTCAATCACTTGGCGAGCGCATATATCTCGTAATGTTTAAAAATATTACCAAATTTTTTCACTCCTTGACATGCTCCATGGATGATTATCTTTTTAAGCTATTTCTGAATTTGTTCCTAATGCTAAATATGATGTTTTACTTGCTGTGGCAGAATATAATGTTGGTGCTTCTACAAATGAGCTGAGTGAAGAGCTCTTATTCATTTTCCCTGTTGTCAACCTTGTTTCCTCTCCATGTATATCTGTTAAACAAGTAGCAACTGATTTGCTTTCTGTTTTGGGGAAGAATGCAATGACTTTGCTTTCTGCACCAAAGGCAAAGCAAGCTGTTGAAGGACTGTATCCATTGATTACTACGCCTGGATGCATCATATTTAGGCTACTACAGAATTTGTGGTTTCAGGTATAGTTAATTTATCTTATACACAAAATCTACGCCTATGTACTTTCATTTTGTTTAAATGATCTATAACTACAATTGTTAAGCCTAAACATATATATTACGTTTTCTTCTTGAATTCGTGAATCTATTTCTACTTCTTTTGCTGGTTTTAAGTTTCTTATCCTCTAAATGAGAATTAGCTTCAACTTTCGGTCATCAAACATGTAAAATGAAACTTGTTTCTGCTCTTTAATTCTATCATTCACCATATGACACGTGCTCCATGTGATGGATGTTTGCTTCTAACTATGTTAATTATCATCTCCATTTGAGTGGGATATGTTGATATAGGATATGTTTGACACAATGATTTGAGCTCTCTAATTTTATTATTTTGCCAGGCTTTTGAGAAAACTTGTCCTAAAATGAATTTTCTTGTTTCTCTCTCAAAACCTCATGGATTGAACTATATGCCATAGTAAGTAATCAAAAGTTTGATCAACCACTTTTCTTAGTTATGAAATGAAACTTTACTTCATATAGGATTGTTCGTACATATCTTAGCACTTGAACTGGTAACCTACTTTCTACTTCCCGGCCCTCTTTATGTTATATGTTGGATTTTGGCCTAATTTGTAGTTGCTGACGACTTCGTGAAGGAAAATCCCATAATAAATATGATACGGATTTATCCCAAATATGATTTCTTGTTGTAATACAATTTAGTGTTTTATTTCTTTTTTTCTTGATTAGAATATGATTTCTTCTGCTTGTTAGTTTAGGATTCTATTCTCACTCCTAGGATATTATTACTTTAGTCATTAGGATTAGAGAGTTAATTTGCTTATATAAACATTGGCTTGTACACTTTTTCAATCATCAATTTCAATAAAATCAAATTATTCTCTTATAAACTTGAGATTTTTCAAATTTGCTTCTTGTTTTCAAAAAACCAATTCTGCTTTCACACCAAAATGGGTATCATAGCATGGATTTTTACTTGATCGGGGTGATTACAGACGGTTCAAGTAGAGGAAAAATCACCCACAACCCACAACAAACGGAGGTTTAAAGCCATCAAGCAACGACACGGACTCAAGAAAATCGTTTGCAATGTTCAATGGGCTTTAACTACATTCGTTGTAGAGATGCGAAATTTTCGAGATAAATAATCAGCTAATGACAAGCCTGAACATGGCAGCTTAGATTCTAGGGAGCTTTCATTAGAAGACAATGAGTGACAACGATCACTCAAGGAAGAAGACTGTGCAAAACCCCAAGTTTTTTCTAATCGACCCAAGAGTAAATTGCACACAACTTATAGCACTTAACCTTACGATGGATCACTTAGATCTCAAGCTTAGGGATCCACCTACCGTTGAGCCAGGCTAGAGAGATCGTCGATCACACATCATCGACATTGGAGTAAAACACCATGAGCTAAACACGTGCTCCAAGCACTTGCAGATCTAGCTGCTCAAGTGAGCTAGGGCGGAGTGTCGAGTGGCCATCGAATGACCGCCTAATATAGGGGAAATTTTTTTTCCAGACGGATCTTGTTGAGTTTAAACTAACAAATAAATAATTTTACTGATGAAAAGTTACACTATTTTTAAGGAAAATGGGACACAATATTCTAGCACCTCACTTATAGACACTAGACTATAACTAATCTTCATTGAAGGACTAATGCACTCAATCAACTTGGCCCACTAATTTTTTACTCACGTGACACTATGAAGTCTCCTCTCTCGTATACCTTCCTCTCACCCACTACTTACATATATGCTGCCTCTCTCACTCTCTCTCACCTCTTGCTTCTCTCTATTAATTCTCTATTTCTCTCACGCTACTACCTGCACACTATCTCTCTTTATCTCATACCTTTCTCTTCTCCTTACTTTCCTCTATGCTTACTTACGTTATGCTCACATGCACAATACATACAACACCTATATTTATAGATAGCAATGTCAGTGAGCTGCACTTTTACAAGGTTCTCATATGGCAGTGGATCTTCTATTTCTAGCCAACTCTAGTATGTCTTTGTATATATAATATTATATCTATATCTAGATGCATTCATCCATGGCGGTGGAAACAAGCTGTCAAAAATTTCTCTATGGCAGTAAGCTTCAAATTCGAGCAGCTTCTAGGATTTTTTTGACACGCAGTAATGATTTCTTTAGAATTAGCACGGGCGGCCGTGGGGGCTCGTCGGGTGCTGGATCTGCCAGTGGCTCCAAGTAATTCTAATGCCCTAGTCAAGATACATTAGCCGCCACTTTAAAATGATCAAGTGGAAATAATGAGTAGATAACTAGAGTGTCCTACCGACCTCTACTTTTGGACAATATCAACAAGCAATCATTAAGCAAAAAGGAGGTAATGTTCAACAATAAACCTCTCAGATCAATACCAACCCATATGCACGGCCGAACTTTAGCATATGCTACAAGTGTGGTCAAACATGCATCTTTCCAATGTTTGCCCTAATAGGCGATATATTAACTTTGCCGAAGAAGAAGAAATTGAGAAGCATCACGAGACTTATGAAAGCGGTAAAGTTACTGTAGGGGATGATGGAATAGTAGTTGTATTGTGATTAATAAAAATATAAGACAATTAAATTGAATTTTAACTTTATTTACAAAATGAATTCAATATTTAAATGTGATAATATTGAGTCCGTGTCACCACAAGTCATGATCTCGAATCATTTTTCCTTCTCATCTAAAAATGAGAAGGGATAACGTGGAATAAACTAATGCTTAGTAAGCAAACATCATGCATATGATGCATGCTTATGAATTACTTTAAAATAAAAATATTTCAATATGTATCACCTGTTTCATTCATTTCTTTAAAAATCTTAACATTGACATCGTGAACTCACTTGGTGTATCGCGTAGCTTATTAGAATGCAGTGGATATTTATTATTTGGAACCTAATTCTCCCTACGAGTAGTACCTCAAAGTGGTTAACATTATCATTATCATTGAACATTTGTTGGGTGTGTCGGTATCCCACGCCCCATTTCTCACTCATCCATTTCATGGCATAGATATACACTTCGTAATAAAAACATTCGGGATACGTATCTTTAAAAACATTCTTTGACATGTATGCTTATGAATGCATTGACGTGAATGAATATGTCATGAGAAACACTAATAACATAAAACGTAATAATCAAATACGAAGTCCATATAATAACAAAATTAGGTATCACATTTATAAATTTAACGTTGTAACGTATGCATGAAGACATTTACTTACCTTAAGTCTTTAATAATTTTTTATTGTATTTTATTTTTTATGAATGGCAAATGAATATGTCCCTAGCTGTTGACAACAACGTACCATGAGTCCTATATCATTGCCATTTATTTAGGAACTTGAGCATACTCATTATTTATTTTTAATCATGTACACATCTTTAATATCATATCATACTATTTTCTACTATGTTATTTTATTTTAATTTATGCACTATAAATATAAGAACATCAATATGTTTAACAATGTTACATTAATCACGTCGATAAAATATAAACAAAATTAAGATATACCAAAAGGGGCTATTTCCTTTAAATTTCTAACAAATTATGCTCTTGAATTAGTGCAAGTTTGGTTCAATAATATTTCACATATACAAAACATTATTGAAATAGAAAATGCTATGAATCAACAAAGACCAGAATGAAACTCTGTAACAATGCCTTCGGCCCAATTGATATTGTTTGATTAATTATTATTAGCATAATGAAGTTTAACTAATTAAGCATCAACGATTTTCTTTAATCAAGAAGTAGGAATTATACCCCCTAAAATTAAATATTTAGGCAACTTCATCTTCTCTCCTAGTTCAGATTTATTATTCGTACATGAACTATTAATTTGAGTAACGCTACTTTTAAACGAACAATATATTGAATCATTTATTCGGGTCAAGATAAGATAAACTTAAAATGATTAAATTCTGTGAATTAAATTGCTAGAGGAATTAACATAGAAATCTCTGAAATAATAGAAACATAAAAAATGTCCCTGACTATAACCCCTCTATATATGACTAAAGATTTAATAGCTTAAAGATTTTCTTCTTGTTTAAATTGATCCCAAGTAGAACATGAAATATAAACTGAATATTTAATTTGCTAGGAACATGTAATCATCTGGCATCAAGATCAATATTCATTTTATATAAATGAGTCATGATATGTAAAAGCATATTGACAAATATTATTCTAAAAAGTATATAGTAAAACAATTAAAAGAAACTAACCTCACTATTTATTGAGGAATGAGAATCGCTCATGTTTCTTAAAGTCGTCGGTGTTGAAATGATGATTAGAACAATTTTCATAACTATAATATAATCATGGAAGTGGAGAGAGTTTGTATGATTTATGATCATAAGAGATAATGAGTGATTTTCATTTTGCAAATAATACAACAAGAAATGGGAGTAATCATTGGACGTCTCTAGCATTGGAGAGATGGAAAAGTGTAATTTTATTTTACAATTCATTTCTGTCAATTACAATAAAGTAGGGAATCACATTTTGCATCCATTAATTTATTCAATTACCAGGTTAATGACTAATTATTGATTAAATTGACTTATAAGGAGAAATGGATGTTTTAGGTCCGTTTTATGTAGAAAAAGGGAATAACAGTTAATGAAATCATACTTAAAATAAATTCATTAAATCATAATTTACTCCTAACTCTAAGAAAATTATGCGCATTTTATAATTAAATTAGTATGTATGTTGATCGTCTCGTGTGTCAAGGTACATTCCCCTATAATAACATAGTTAGTGCATATGAAGATAATTATATTAATTAAACAGTAAATATATTGTTAGTGAAATTAATCTAGATAAGCATGATAGTCATGAAAAGCAAGCACTCGATGTTACAGCTTCCACATCACTTTGCCTTTTTGCAGGATCAATCTTCAACTTTTGGTTCTTACTATGTTAATTTTGCTTCCACCAATGAACTCTATGTTAAAGAAGAGCATTGCACGGGAAGAACATGGCCTTCTTCCCTAAAGGAATACTCCCTTGGAATTGTTGGGAAGCGTAAATCCGCTTCAATCATTTCCCACTCAGAGGAAATCTTTTTGACAGGTAAAACTCTTTATGCTTTTCATTAAGTTTCTGAGATTAGAGTATTATTCTTGCTACATTTCATTTCATGTGATTAATCTGCTATCCTTTTTGTCCTTGCAGAAATGCCTGCTATACTTTGTGCAATAGGTAGTGTCTTGCTTATGCATCAAAAGTTGAGGAACTCTGTAGTTGATCTCTTGGCTGTTTGTAACAATGTGGAACCTGAACTTGGTGTCCCTTTGTTGCTACTCGTTCTATTCTACAATCATATATTCTTGAGTAATGATAAAGAAATTAATTGTCATGACATGCTGGTGAGTTTTAGATTATTGCTGCGAGCTTAGACTTCATGCATTGTTTAGTTCATGTGCACATGGGTGTTTTTGGGTGCATACTTCTCATGTACATCAATTCTGAGTTATACTTTTCTCGTTGATTTTCATGTGCCAATAACATCTAGTGAAAACATTTCTGAACTATTGCTGCAGCTAAAACTCTGGGGCTTGCTTCCATCATTGGCTTCACATCCTGTTATGATACCACTAATTGTTCAGACTATAATACCAATGCTTCACAAGGGTGCAAAGCCGTATGTTCTCTGCAAAACTCATATTTTGTGTGGTTAATTATCTACTTGGTTGGTTATATATACCCCATGATACATGAATTTGGATGTGAGGGTGTGTGTTTCAGAGTAAGTTTTAAGGGGACTAGTAGGCACCACCATGTATCTGACTTTTTACATGCACAATAGTTTAATGATAATCCATGGAAAGTTTCTTAAATATGTATATCAACATGAGATATCTTTATGATTCTGACAAAAAAAATTCATATCACCAATGCCTTTTTGAGATATACATGCTTTTTGCTGCATAGTATAAATCTCCAAAGTTGCCATAATACATAAGAAGCATGGATACACTGACAGGTACAACGTCTCGGTGTCAGACACGCATGGACACTGACACAGATACTGACGCGCTGGTGTCCCTTTTTTCCCCTACATACATGAAGCCTGCATGCTACTGATACGTTTTATTGAAATATTAAGAAAAATTGCACAGAAAATCTTCCAAAAAAATATAAACAGTTTTATAATTTCAACAAAATAACTAAGGACAAACATACATGGATCAAACAAATTAGCCTTCTATCTATTAGCGAGCGATCTGAGAAAGTTGATGAGACAAGGAAAAGGTGGGCCAAATTGGCGAAGAGGAAGATCGACCCCTTGGTATGAGTTAAGCCATATGTTGCTGTCCAAAGTTTAGTACCAATACTTGTTTAGGACAAAAGATCACCCTCCTTTGAGAATGAAGTTGCAGTTTATCTTGTCAGAGTTAAATTCTCTCAGCCCAAGAAAAATGATGGGTATCTAATATAGAATAAAGGTATCATATAATTTACTTTTCAATTGGATATTTATTTTAGTAAATGGTTTTATTTAATAGATTTTCTAGTATCAGTTGTTTACTTTTCAAATTAGATACTTATTTTAGGAAACATAATTAGGATTTTATTTAATAGGTTTTCTAGTATTTTCCTACTTAAATTAGACTAGTTTAAACCCCACCTTATATAAAGGGTTTATGCATTGTAATAGTTAGACTTTGATATTGAATAAGTTGATATTTTTTTTCCCTCTTCTCTTTCTTTCTCGATCTTCTTCTTGTTTGATTGTGTTCTATGTCAAGAGGGGGAAGAGAGAATATTCTAGACATGAAGAAAGTGGAAGAGGAAGAGACAGGTGAATAGTGAGGAGGGAATGGGGATGAGGGGAGAAGAGAGAGATGGGTGAAGATGGGGAGCATTCTGGACAAGGAATCTTCTGTGGAAATAGGGAGGATAAAAATCTTATTGGTGTCCAGCTGTGAGCCAATAAATTTAACTTCAGAAGACTTGTTACAATGGTTTGTTAAGAGCCACCTTTGTAGTGGAAATATGTTGGCCCAACAACTCAATTCTTCTTTAGTTGCCGAATCATAGAAATCTAAGAATTATGTATAAAAAACAGAAAATTTAAAAAACAAGAAATTTGATTTTATATTATTTTAATCAATGTCCCTGAAGTGTCCAATCCTAGTTCAAAAAAATAAAAAATAAATAAATCACGTGTCATGGTGCTCGTGTTTTGGCTCTTCTGTGCTTCATACTTTGTAGATTTCTGAACTTATATTTGATGAGCTGCTTAGATTTTCCGATACGGTGTCTGAGCAATTTCTGTTGTTTTCAGTCTTTCCAAGTTTAGAGAAATGGACAAAAGGAATTACTTTTACAGTGAGATCTTCAAGTAGTGATAGACTGTTAAATGTGTTTTCACCATACAATGACATTTTAAACTCTCTTTCGATTTCTATATTCCATACAGATAAGAAAGAAGTAAATAGCTTTGTTGGTCTGGCCAAAAAATTGCAAATGTGCACTTTCCAATGAAGTTTTATATTTTTGGAGCAGACATAGCGTGACACTGTTTGGTGGTCATTCTGCAACTTGATCTGTTCTGTATTCTTGTTGATATAACTCTTTGTTTTCTTCTCTCTCTCTCTCTCTCTTTGGGATAAGTAAATTGAAAGATTTTTTTATTTGCTGTTGACCTGTGGTAGAGTAGCCTTACTGCATTGCTCAAGGATAAGTTATTGTCTTAATGTTATTTGTTGATTTGTCAGTGTTCTATATGCTACTGCAACGCGTTTGATTTGTAAGACCTGGGAGATCAATGACCGTGTCTTTGGGAGTTTGCAGGTAATGTTTTTACTTCGTAGCCAGACACGAGGTTGCTGTTTCATGTCTATTAAATGTAAAAATGATGATATGGAAATTACAAGCGAATAATTAAAATTAGAACTCTCCTGCTGCCACTGCCCATGTTCCACAAAACACCCACGCAGGAAGGGGGAATTAATATGCTGTTGTTGTGAAATAAACAAGAAACTATAAGAAAAGCTATAAAAAAACACGAGAGTTCTGTGTGATATTAATCTCATTAGCAATTGCTTCGTCATTTGTCTAAATACAGCTATCTAGCAGCCGTTTCATGGAATATGTTTAATAGAAGTTTTTCTAATTTTCTTTCTATTTTCTTGTTATTCTATGCAAACCAAAGAGGTTTGTTGGTAATTTCTCTGGTATTCTTAAGTGAATTAACAGTGAATTTGAAGATTGTTCAAGTCTTTTTGTGTGTATTTTTTTCATACATGCTCCATGTATTGGTTTAAGCGGTTTGGAATATTTATTGGTCTTTTACTTTGATCTCATTTAGGTTTTTCTTTTACTATATATAATTTTCAATTAAAGTTAGTGGTATGTAGTTTGAAAATCTGAAATCTGGATCAGAAATGTGTACAATTTAAATGCTATAGTATTATCCATGCCTAATCTTTGGGTTTTTTCGTCCCTAGCTATGTCAGATTTTTTTCCAGATATTTTTCCTTAATGGTTGTCTATTATTCTTCCTTGTATGTTTTAGGGAGTATTAGCTCCAAAAGGATTGAGTGAGTTCTCATCTGACAGAGAAATCTGCGTTAGTATTGCTGTTTCCATTCAGGATGTTTGCAGAAGAAACCCAGATAGGGGAGTGGACCTTATTTTAAGTGTAGCGGTATGCTCTATTTGTGCTCTATGTTTAATATGCATGCTGTTCCAGCTCTTTATTACTCTATTTTAGTCAACAGGCCTGCATAGAGAACCAAGATCATTTAGTTCAGACTCTCGGACTCCAAAGCGTTGCCCATCTTTGTGAGGCAGATGTAATTGGTAATCCTTTGCTTTATGCATTCATTATTCTAAACACTTAATATACGTATATTCAGTAATTCAAGTTGTTTCACTGCAACCTAAAATCAAGCATGTTGCTCCTTCAAACAAGACATTACATTGATATCTTAGTTTCATTCGGTAAAAATGTATAGTATTAAGATTTATTGAGATACTGTGTTTTTTCAATTTTCTTTTGTACGCCTTTTGACATTTTTGCTTTTGCTTGAAATACCTTTGTTCCATGTTGCTTCAAACTGAACAGACCTGTGTCATGTATCATGTTACGTTGATTTTTCTGCTGGTCCATATCCGCAAGATATTCGTCAGTTTTGAAATGCCTGAAACCTTCCTTCAAATGCGATTCCTTTGGTCAAAAGATGAAGTTATATTTGACTAAAGTTGTTAATTTGGAATGGAGAAAATGGTAATCGGCCAACACTGTTCTAAGTTTTCTATGAAAATATTTTTTTGTTTTTTGTCAATTAAAACAAGTTCTATAAAGAATCAATCATTAGTTTTGTTAGAGAGAGAGAGCGGAGATCTCATGTATTACCCCATTATCCTCTTGGATCTTGTCCAAAACCTTGACCCATAACATGAATAGTTCAACATTCTTTCTTAAATATCTGTAGGCAATCTTGCTAAGGAGATATTCATGCTTGCTATTATCTGACATCTTGCTTAAAATCTTCCGGGCAAGAGCATTTGTCTGCAAATGCTGCAAAGTCGAAGTTTATTTATAAGAACCCGATTTCTAATGATATGAATCGCGAGAACTTTTTGGCAGTGATTCTTTCATACTTTGAAATTGATGGATCCTATAAACATGTTTCAGACTTTTATACTGCATGGGATGTGATTGCAAAGCACGTGCCGAACTACCTTGAAAATGCTACTGTTGCTCATGGGTAAGTCTGCACGTTTTATTTTGAGTGTGTACTTTTTGCTGCTTTGACCTGGTCTCAAACATCAACAAATACATGCATCCATCTCTTATCTCTCAAAAAAGTTCGCTTCAAAATTTTTCACTTTTCCTTACTAGGCTCTGTCATCTTTTAAGATGGGGTTCAATGGATGCTGAAGCACACCCAGAAGTTTCTTCAAATGTGTTGAAAATATTGTGGGAAATTGGAAGTGACAGACATGTCAGTCTGGGTTCTTTATGGACAAGAACTCGAGCGGCTGCCTTCATGGCATTATTGCATTACGAGGTAGTTCTTGTGAAAAGGTCTTATTGTTAAAAGACTTCTCTCTCTCTCTCTCTCTCTCTCTCTCTCTCTCTCTCTCTCTCTCCCCCCCCCACACAGAGACATAAAAGTCAAAACATATAACTGATAGGGAAGTTGTATATAGTCACCCAAGGTCCCTTAAAAGTAGTAAAGCTGCGACATATAAACTTGTAGAGACCCATTCTTGATATCAATAATCAATTTCTACCTTTCAGCATTTGGTTTTCTCGCTGGTTTATTTGTGTTTTATCTTCCAATATTATTTTTTTTGTCAGGTAATGCATATTCATAGAAGCATACCAGATTTCAAGAATAGGAACATGGAATTGTTTACTTCTGAGACTGACCCTGAAGTACTGACGGCACTGGAAGAATTTGAAGTCAAAATCATAAATTATGAGCACATGTTAAGAAGCATTATTTTCTACATCCACTGCTTTTGAAAGAATTTTTGAATATGTCAAAGTTGATCTCTTTCATTGTTTTTCCAGTACAAGACGAAGATTTGTAAAGCAAAAAAGGGTCTCTGCAAACAAGATTGAGAAGTTGTTAAATGTTTTCCCTCAGGTTATTTTTACTTCAGGTAGCGTTGCTTATCTATGTTTTATAATCAGTTATTACCTAAGAAATGATACATTTTATTCATCTTTGTGCATCACCTGACAAAATAATTTCAAATAAAGGTACTTTTGCACATAGATTCAGTGATCTAAAATTTACCCTGCACTTTTCATTGAGGCTGATGAATGATGACTGTGAGTCATAATCGAAAGATTTCCAGTCATGTTGAGAGAACGGGAGTGGGCTGAAATGAAAATTGCATTTTTGATGAGAACCAAAAATTGATAAAGATGATCGCACGTACAACCTTTGATGTGATTTTGACCATAGGTATTAATTTAGCATTTACGAAGTAGTTGATTCTCAAGTATATGATAAGATGGGCATGTTTATTATATTTAAAACACCTTACAATCATAAGCACATTTCATTTGCAGGAAGTAACAGCAGAGCTAGAGAATTCCCTGGTGCAGCTTTATTTTGTCTTTCATTTTCTCAAAAAGATACGAACAGAGGAATGACAAAGGTGAGATGATTCTATCTTTATATTATGTTGGAAATTATTTTCTAGGGGTTGCTGGGCTTTTACTTATCCATTTTTAGTGTACAGGGATTACAGTATGTGCACAGTAAATACAAGGATGCCATGGTGGAAATAGCTGCGTCTCTTCAGCTCTCTAGAAACGTTTTGGTAGCTTTACTCTCATTGCAATCATGGAAAGCTTTTATGCAAAGATGGATGAGGTCTTGCATCACCCTGCTTGATGCTAATTCGCATTACACTGTATTAGATAGAACTTCGAAAGCTGCTAATGATATTTTGAAGGTTCAGTATGCTTCTTATGTGTCTATGGTTCACTGAAGACATTGATTATCTGAAATGTTAATGTTTATCATAGTGTAATTTTTTCTTCATTATAATGCAGGTTATAAGACAGACAGCAGAAGAATCTATCCCTAGCTCTGCTGAGAATATGGCTCTGGCTCTTGGGGCTTTTTGTTTGGTAAATCATGCATAAGTTGTATATTGTTACCACCATTTTATGCTGAATGTTTGTCCATATGGATAATGCTTGTTATGTTCCTCAGCATAGCAGAAACTAAACTTCATTAACTACAGATGTGTTTGCAGCTCATTTGGGGTCAATATATGCCTTCTTAATGCTTGTTTCTCTTTCAAATATGTGTTTCTTGAAAAAATGGCATTTAATAATTACATCAATTGGGTTTTTAAGACCTTGGGGGGGCGGGGGGGGGGGGGGTGTGAATTTTAGTCTCCTCTTAATTCCTTGAATGCTTGAAATGGTCAGAGCTGCTAAATCAATTAGGATCAAAGCAAAGAGGAGTAGAGAAAGTCCAGGAAAATTAGGGGAATGAGATAAGATGCTTAAAATTCTGCTTACATAAAGAAGTTGGGAATAATGCAATCTGAATGGTGTATAAAGAGCCAGAAAGATTATTTTCGATATAAATATTTACCTGTATGTGGATCTGTGGATAAATGTTAAAATCAGAATACAAGTTCTGAATCACAATCAAGTTGCAAACCAAGCTAAGGTAAAATTTCTTCATGAATCCTCTCCTTAGTTCTGGCTTATTTGAATACTTCTCGGAAAAGCAAGAGTTGGTAAGAAACGAAAGAGAAGTAGGAGGAGGAAGACTGAGGTTAGATCTATGTGACAGAAACAAAAAAGAGGTAGGGTTATGTGGAGCGGGAAAAAGAAAGTAGGAGAGAGAAGGGAGAAGGGAGAAAATAGAAGAGAGAGAAAACAGGAGAAGTTTGCGAGGAAAAATTCAGTCTAATATTCCCAAAGCTGTATACATACGAAGCCTGAGTTCCCAATTTGTACGTGTAAAAAATTTGAACCTGTGGGAACTTCTAGTAAACCTAATCACATCAAAAGCTCATTAAAAAGGGATTATCTATTTATCTCATTAAAAAGAGATTATCTATTTACATGTTAACAAATAAAATCTAAACTATTGTTATTTGTCCCAAAATACATTTGTATTTTCCATCACAGGAAGAAAGATACTTCTAGAGAGAACTTGGAAACAAATTCATATTCCATGTAATAGACAAAAGTTTGTTGCTGTGGGTCAATTTTGGTTCTGTGGTAAGTATAACTTAGCTTCCTCCTATTTACATATATTTGCTTTCTTTTTGCTATTTTTAGGTGCTGCCAGCCTCTGCACATGTTGTGAAGTCATCTGCTTCGAAGTTCCTGCTGGTTTGGCTGTTTCAGTACGAGCATGAATGTCGCCAGTGGTCAGCTGCAATTTCTCTTGGGTTGATCTCAAGTTGCTTGCACGTGACTGATCACAAACTGAAGTTTGAGATTATAAATACACTTATTGAGGTATGAGGTTTGATAGTTAGCATATAACTTTTCAAATAGGAAACCGATATCAATTAGTTTTTCAATTCTTCTTCTTCTTTTTTCTCTTTTCTCTTTTTTTTTTTTTTTTGTTGGTTTTCCATTATTCTCAGAACTATTTAATATGCTGCTAGGACCGCAGAGTGCAGTTTACACATTTCATAATTGACTGTTAGCATGCTCTCTTTTTCTGAATTATAAACTTCAGACCTATTACCCTCTTATACAAGTATTATTCTCATTTTTTGATGAAGTTGGTGTCTAATTCATGTTTTCTAAGTGATGGGGTACTCTTTTGAGATTGAAGAATATAAACACTGCTGTATTTGTTAACAGATCGCTTAGTTTTTGTAAGAGGCAAATACAATAACTCTTGGTATGTTCTTTTACAGGTTGCATCACTTAGCAAGAGCACCCTTGTAAAAGGAGCTTGTGGGGTTGGATTGGGTTTTTCATCTCAAGATCTTCTAACCAGGGTTGATGCTGAAGAGAATTTTCAGGACAAAGAAACACGCAAAATGCAGGAAACTGATTTATTGAAAAAGATTGTTAGGACCATGCTTCTTATGATATGTCAGTTTGCTGGCTTTTCAGTTGATATTCTTAAAAACCTATCTGCATGCTTTCCACTTGGAACCAATGACTTTGATTCTCCTAAGATTATTGAATATCAGAATGAGAATTTTGATAATCTGGAGGAAGATATATGGGGTATTTCTGGACTTGTCATTGGGTTGGGGAATTCTATAGGTGCAATTTACAGAGCCGGGACCCATGAGGCAGTTGTATATTTAAAAGGCCAATTTATTTCGTGGATTCAACATGCAAACTCTCCTGTCTCTAAGTCTGTCAGTGAAGCGCGTGGGTTATTTTTATCGGTAGGATCATGTCTTGCACTACCAACTGTAGTGTCTTTCTGTCAAAGGGTAGAACTCATTGACAATACTGAGTTGGACCGTCTTCTGAGTGGCTTCAGGGAGCTCATCTCTGATCTAACGTCTTTTAAACGATTTGATGCCTTCCACCAGAGCTTGTTGACAGCATCTTGTGTAGGAGCTGGGGGGCTGCTTTCTAGCATTTTGAATGCAGGGTTACACACTATTGAAATCAAGCATGTTAAAGATTTGCTGACATTGTTTAGAAGAAGTTACTCAAGTACTCAGCCTCCACTTATTCATCTAGGTGGAATGCTTGGAGTTGTGAATGCGATAGGGGCAGGTGCTGGAACACTGGTTCAACAGCATCCTCTAACCTCCTTTAACACTGCAGTCTCTAGAAAGGTTCCAAAACACAATTTACTCTTGCTGTATATTTTATTTTTATTTCTTAAGAGTGAAACAGCTAGTATTGTTTTTCGTGTTTCTTTTGTTATATAACTGAAACAACAGAACTATTTTAACAGTGTGAGCGTAGGTAATTAAATGGGTTTAAAGTGAGTAATATGAGATCAGAGAGGAAGATGGTAATTTTAATTTAATTTAATTGGCTGACAGTCTTGTGACAAGATTGTTACTAGTGGAGAAAGAAAGAGAACACAAAGTTGATCTCAATATGCATCCAGTCATTGATTTTCTTCTTTTGGTAGGCTAGATAAAGGGAAATATTATCTGTAGAACTTATCAATTTAAAAATGGAAAAGGGGCAAAACAAAATTCTTAGGTACAAAATTAGTTAACAATGGCTCATTTTTTATTTGCGTATCTCATGAATCTTTGTTATCCAGCAGGAATCTTCTTATATAACGGGCCCTCTAATTTCAAATCCTGTCTTGGAGCCCGAGGTGACGTCATTGATTCAGGAGATATTTCTTGTTGCGCAAAATTCTGATGATCCCCAACTACAGCAATATGCAGCATGGGCAGTGTCGTTTCTCAGGCATTCCATGTTCTCTGGAGAACTTTCAAATGAGGAAAGCGTTATTAATAATGACTCTCGTGATCTAAAGTCCCAATCTCAAAGTATTTCCGAGGACAGTGTGGTCATGAAACTGTCTTCATGGCTAATGCAAATGAGTTCTCCTGAGGTAGATTCTGTCCTTCGATTATAATAGTTGACATTGTGATAAGAACAATGGCTCCTGAGAAATGAGGACCAATTTATGGAGCACCCTCAGGAATCATTTGCGTAGTTTAACTTTTGATCTTGGTTTCATCTTACATTCTTGTATGTGGTTACTAGGTTTTTTTAATGTGAGTGCCCTGGTCTTGGTTTGAAATATGCAGTGAAACTCCAATGCTCTTTTATCTGTGAAACAATAATTTATTCTGACCAGCCTTTCTCTTGGACTCTTTAAATTCCAGGTCGCTTCCAGTACAAGCACAGTTGCAAGTGTTTTGAGTTGCTTGTCACATGCTCCTAGGTTACCATTGTTGGACTGGAGAGCAATAATTGGGCGGTGCATGAAATATGAGGGTATAGTTTCTCAGTTGCTTGCACCAGATTCAGCCCTTCGGAAAGGAATTCTCAGGGAGCAGTGTTTACTGTTCTTGTTAGCCCATGCAAACCAATATGATGAACTTCTCAGTTTCCTCGATGAGCTATCTGATCTAGCCAGGTTCAAAACACTCGAGCCAAACCTGCAGTCAACTATGCTCTTACATGTGGCAGACCTGATAAAGATATTCTCCAGTTCTAGACTTGGGAAGCTCTTTGATGACTTGGCTACCTTTTTACCTTGGTTTGCTTCTTCTGACCGGTACAACCAAGAACAGAAAATCTCTATACGGGTTTCATGTTGGAAGGGTTTACACCTTTGCTTGAATGAATCCTTTCCCGAGATGCAAGATTACACACCTAACTTAGAAAATTGCATGGAGGTTCTCTTTACTCTGTTGCCTTGGTCATACTCTGCTGATACTGCGGGATCATGCAAGGGGACTTCCGATACTGAATGGATTGAAGCAATTAGATGCCTCGGGAAGGCTCGACAAGGCTGGTTATTGAATCTTCTTCTGGTATTATTCATTTCTTCTATGTTTTCCTGGTTCCATTCATCCCTAGTTGTTTCTGCCCCTGGAAATTATGCTGAAAATTCTTAGAAAGCTTGGAGTCTTATAATGATGTGATTGATTTTCTATCCAGAAGAGATGTACAGAAGATATTATAATTTATAACTATCCATGGACTTAATAATGCACATCGAGTCATTATGGGTCATGATCTCATCGCATTGTGCACTCATTGATGTTATATTTGTGTCTATTCCATTACTTAAGCCATCTTGTACTCCATATAGATTACAGACGCAAATTTCATAGAGAACAGCCATAGCATCAAAATTTTGAAGAAGATTCAAGCAAAAGCCAGACTAGTTCGAATTGGTGCCATTTCATTGAATGAGCTCTGGAAATTAAAAGCTCATATGTTGAGCATTAGAACTGAAGGTTAGTCTGCAAAGTTGTTCAATAAACAATTTAGCCACACCTTGGTGCCATACCGATATGATTAGTTGTCAAAACGATAATAATAATAATAATCTTGCAGTTATCTGGGATGTTCTTGTAGAAGTTGCAATTACGGTGCAACACGCCGAAGGAAGTGCCAGGATTCAATGGCTTATTGAAACAGTGAAAATAAGCTGTGTTACAAGTTATCCTGCCACGGTATGAACCAAACACTTCCTTTGTCACATTGAGTATATATCTAGATATATGTGTTGCAACTGAAACTGACTTTTATGAAGATCTAGACGAATGCATAATAAGGATCCTTTATTTTTAAGATAATTTAATATATTGGAGTGAATGGCTTCAGAGAAATATGTATTATTACCTTCACTTCTTTTTCATTAGCATCCTCTTCTATACTGAAAAGGGCCATAAAATCTCTATTGCACTTTATCTTCTATCATTTTGATTGTCTGAAAGGACTCATCAATCAATTTGTAGAGAAATATAAGTTTTTTAATTGCTACCATTGTTTCTAACGCTTTTGTCCTAATCTGGTTTGTCATAATCATTCACTTCGTTATGAACCAAACGGAGTGGCAAAAAGGCCACCAAAAGTAAAATTAATATATATGTGGATAATGTATCTTCTGATAAAAAAGATGCAGTCTGTTCTGTTATTAAGAATAGTGAAAGCTCCCAAAATTTAGTCAGACTGGCTAGAAGTCTGGGGTACTTAAATGTTTTGTTTTTGCCTTTCGTTGGAATTGCAATTTTCCCTCCCTTTACATTGGGCAGCCAATATCTTCGCAAGTCCTAGGGTTATTATTATGATCTTCATCTATCTAACAGTTTCTTATTTTTCCATTTCTGTAATCCACAGGCTCTGCGGTTTCTTGGTCTACTATGTGGTGGCTGTTGTAAATATATGACTGTCCTGATTATCGATCAAGTCAGTGTGTTGAGTGATCTGCCCGTCACCCTTTCGTCTCTCCTTTCAAAAACCAGCTGGGGGGCAGTAGCAGAATCTGTGGCGTCGGATTTCTGGACATCAACGGAACGAATTTATGATTGGGTGAAACATATAGGGGTTGGTGATTATTCGCCTGGTTCACAAACTATTGATATAAGTGAGAACAATACGGCACCTTTCCTACTGCAAGTGATGCGTGAAGCATGTATTCATTTGAAACCTTACTTACCTCCGGAGAAGTTGCTTAGACTAGCTAACATGGTTGTCCCGTGAAATATGTATTAAAACGTCAAGTGTATGTTCGGTATGCACTACTAGATAGAGTGAAGCAATATATATAAGACAAGATTTCAACTTATGTTTCTTCTTAATATTGCATAATAATGTCTTTACCCACCTTACCAAATCACCAGGAAGGGTATTGAGGAAGGTGTTCATCCCATCTTGAGCCAAATAGTTCAAAGATTCTTGAAGTTAAGAAAATAGTGAATTCAAGTTCATTCTCGAAAATTGTTGATAGTTGTGTTGCAATAAGTTTGAGCTGGTCTTTGTTTGGTACCAGTGTAATTTTTACGTTCTTGTGTATTTGATAAAACCCCGTGGCACCAAGAGGTCGACATACACAGGCAGGACGACAAGCAGTCTGACGGATTTGGCTTTATAGGAGTGTGTGAGGAATCCACCGTTCAAGAGTGACTTTATTTGCAAAAATAAATCTTTTTTACATGTTATGAGAGAACTTTTGAAATGATCGATTCAATTCCAAAATAATAGCTTTACATAATGCTGTGCTCATCGATTCGATGGACACATTTCTAGTGTTTGCGGACTTAAATTTGTAATGGATAATTCAAGTGCTAGGGCAAATGTTCACGTGTCCTAATGAGTGTGAAAAACTGTTTAATAAGTTCTCGTGTTCCATTTTTTCACAATCTTTTTTTTTCTACATTCATTTTTCATCACATATTTTTTAAAAATTCACTATTCAAAATAATGTTTTTTTTTTTTTTCAAAAAAAGAATACTATGACATCACCCCAACAAAACATGTGGCATCCAGGGGTCACCTTATCCACATTTCTACACTACCGCTGCTTTCCTATTAAGCCCCTATTTGGGCTCAATTCTCCAAAATTATATATATTTTTTTCTTTATAACTATTTTTAAGCTGTGCGATACAAGAGTTGTGTTATTTTGAAGGTACTATTAGCATTGTATATTAGCGAAATTGAATTAATATTGTAAAATATTTGTAAAGAAATAAAACTTAGTGCTAGGGCAAATGTTCACGTGTACTAATGAGTGTGGAAAACTGTTTAATAAGTTCTCGTGTTCCATTTTTTCACAATCTTTTTTTTTTTCTACATTCATTTTTTATCACATATTTTTTAAAAATTCACTATTCAAAATAATGTTTTTTTTTTTTCAAAAAAAGAATACTATGACATCACCCCAACAAAACATGTGGCATCCAGGGGTCACCTTATCCACATTTCTCCGCTACTGCTGCTTTCCTATTAAGCCCATTTGGGCTCAATTCTCCAAAATTATATTTTTTTTTTTCTTTATAACTAGTTTTAAGCAGTGCGATACAAGAGTTGTGTTATTTTGAAGGTACTATTAGCATTGTATGATAGCGTAATTGGATTAATATTGCAAAATATTTGTAAAAAAATAAAACTATATATTGACATAGACGAAAAAATGGTTGTAATAAATAAATCAACGAACACAAAACCTATCATTTTAACACAAATAAATCACTTGAACAGACTTGTATGCTTACATTGAAATAACATGATTCTTAGTTT
>CAIGRN010103212.1:0-12355 GCA_903798345.1 Fraxinus anomala | reverse complement strand
AAGAATCATCCGGTTCTTCATTGAATATCCATTTAAATATTGAATTTCGCATCATTATTGATCCAGTGATGATCCAACTGGTCATGCTAAACAAATTGAACTCCTGGTTCAATATAATATTTATCAAAATAGTCACTAGAGTTTAGTATAATGCACTAATTGAGAAACACTACTAAAATTTTTATAAATTTCTCTTTTATTTAGTGGAAAATAAATTACTAGCAACAGTAAGTTTATCCCCTTTATCACACAATAAAGACTCTTCTGAAGTCTCAAAACAATATTCTTCAAGAATATTGCTATAAATAAACCATTGCTTTTTAATAAACAATTTAATTAAAATTGGAATTCTCCATGACCATTTAAATGTTTATATTGAAATGTCTAAATTGTCATTTTTTAAAAATAACCACATAATATTTTTCAAGAATATTAATATATACAAAATTATGCTTCTTTTAGAGCAACATAATATTCTTCAAGAATATTGATTCTTATTAATTGATTCAAACAATTCTACAATATTCTTCTAGAATATTTAAATGTCTGAATCGTATTTCGTTCAAGAATAACAATAATATCATGCTCTTCAAATGTAATAACATATTATTGTTTAGAGTAATAAATTAGGTAAGGATTTACTATTATAGAGTAAAAACATAATTTATGTTAGATTTTATATTATTATGCTTTTCGAGAACAATTAAAATCTATCTAGAATATTAATAAAATTATAATGTGCTACTTCAAGAAAACGTCATATTTTATTATTACTTCTTCAAGAGTAATATATCAATATTCTTCTGGAGTATTAAAAAATATAATCCATATTATTCAGGGGCAAATAATATTCTTCTGTAATATTGATTACAATGTTGTGTTACTTTTAGAGCAAATAATATTCTTTTGGAATATTAATTATAATATTGTACTACTTCAGAAACAATAACATGAAATGTTATTAATTTAAATTTTATAAAAATTATAAAAAATATTTAATCAGATTAAAAATATTAATTACCATACAAATATGACGTGATATAAAAATTAATTACCAAACAGATATAATATGAATTTATATATAAATATTAATTACCAAACATGCATTGGAAAAAAAAAATTCATATATAGAAGTTAACCTAATTGACTAAATCTTTTACCAACACGCAAGAGATACCAAACATGTAAATTCACATATACAAAAGTTAAAGGCATGAATAACTTTAAAATAAATTTCACATATACAGAAGTTAAATGCATGAATTCCACATATCAAAATGCATTAATTAAAGGCATGAATCAAAAAAGAATGATTGTTGTACATTTAATGTAATATGTAAAAAAAAAAAAAAAATCACATGTATATAAAAAATTGGGAATTAATGCATATGTATATATAAAAAATTCACGTATCATCAAATTGATTTTGGTACACGTGACAGATGATTATACTTATAAAAATTCTTATCTTCTAACTAATTCACTTTGATTTTGAGAGAATTGTGTAGATAATGTTATAAACTAAAGTGAAAAAAAAAAAAAAGAACAAAAGAGAGAAGTTAATAGAATTGTGTGTATTTATTGAGAACCAAAATTTCATATTTATAGGGAATGACTGAAAAAAAAAATAGTAATAATTTTTAGGGCTGCAGGAGTACAATTGTTATTCAATTATAAACTTGTCATTTACAATATAGTTATTATTCTCTTATATCAACTAAGCTTTTATTTCCTAAATTTATAAATTTGAGATTTATAAATAGATATTATTTTAAAATAATTATAGTGAGTACATTGTATTAAAAATATTTGATGATATTACAGTTATAAAAGTTTTAAAAAAAATCTTCAATTGTTAAAAAAAAAATATAATTTTAACAATAATAATATAAAATGACATCGTTATAATTAATGTTTATTTCAGTAGTTATAAACAAACATGCACAACAATAAATTAATTTTACTTATCAAATGTTAAAATGCGCTTCTTTTTTTTCAATTATAAAACATTTCTAAAATAAATTTATCATACATTTAATTAATTTTTCCATCAACTGATTCTTTTTCCAGCACAACAAAAATTTATGACCTCAAAAGCACATAAATATAAAACCAAGCCGAAGAGGAAAACGTCAAACAAATAGCAAACAACTTCCAACCACTCGAAGTTGATGTGAACATACCAACAAATTTCCAGCATCAACAAAATTGTCCATAGTTTTTTTTTACCCAATATTCCAACTAATTTAGTATTCAATGAAATTGTTTATTTTGCGGCCACTATGAGATCGTGTGTCCAAATTACCCTATGCATAGAGTTTGTCATTATGCTGCAGAAAAGGCATTTTGAATTATTGAAGACATATATGTTGCATGGATAGGTATCTTTAGACCGACATAAAGTCGACTAAACACAATATATTATTACACAAATGGGGTTGAAGTATAATCAATTAGAACTAGTAGGACTCGACGTGATTTGGGTTGGGACCGAAACCGATCAAGTCGATTTCGATGAATTCTAATTCAACCTGACTCAATTCAACTGTTGAAATTAAACCAAACCACACCAAATCATTTTAAGTCGGTTTGGTTCGATTAGTCGGTTTAAACATTTGTCCAAGTTAAAAAAAAATGTCTACCTATTTTGGGTTAAAAAATTTGTTTGCACATATATATTCGATTTTCCCAAAATCGTGCTATATATTCGATAGTTACCAACAAATAATTACATCAAAACGAAAAATATGTCCACAATCAAATTTTGGAGTTTACAATAAATAATCCTTCTCCGTGCTTTTCTTTTCTTTTGGAATTTGGAGTTTTGGTAGAAAAAGTGATGACGGTAAATAAATTAATTGAGAAATAATTATATTTGTACTTTTATTATTTTATTTTTGAAGTTTAAAAATATGAATTTTAAAATGAAAAAAAATTAGTGGATTGGCTCGGTTAATTAATGGGTTGGTTAAACCGCAACCAACTCGAATCGACTTTTTAATGGTTAAAATTAACTGAACCAAATCGTTTTTTTGGTTCAAATCGACCCGACTCAATTTGGTTTCGTCAGTTTGATCAATTTTTCGATTTTTTTTCCCACCCCTAAGAACTAGCTTATCTTTTAACCTCATAGCTTGTCGTAAAAAACACATCGTAAATTAAGAACAAACGTGTGCTATGTATGAAAGAACAATTCAAAAATAAAAAAGTGTCCCTATAATATGGTAAAAGTTTAGACACTGTCTCATAAATGTTATAATAAAAGACAAATCATGAACTATTTGTTGTTCAACACAAACAAAATAGTAGAATCTAGTGCAGCAATTTTCTTGTAAAAGCTTGGTTTTGCTTGCAATAATGCAAAGAATAATCTTCTTCACGTTTAAGAATATTAATATGATTTATAATTGAAAATGCAAGCAAGAAAAAGAGGGTCAACTATATGATTTCTTCTACTATGTGGTATTCATTCATTTCTGCCCGTACTTATTTAAGCTAGAGGGAACTAACAAGGAAGGTCTCAACCTTTACGCAATATTGCACTTTAGTTCATAAACTTTAAAAAGAAATCTTTATTTCTCCACCTCTTATTGCATATCCTTGATTCAGGAGACAAATGAAGCCCTTACATATGAACACGATGCGTACATTCAATCTCTTTTCGAAATAAGATTGGCTAACACTTAACTTCGAAAAAAAACAATAAGAGAAAAACAAAAAGAAAATGTAAAAAAAAAAAAAAAAAATAGACCACATACTCACCCTAGTAGCAATCATTTATTGGGCTACCATTCTTATCAAGGCTGTCATTTAAAATGGAACCATAAGGATGCATTTGATTTGCTATTTTTAATTTTCAATTTTGCAAAATATACAATACTTTTTTGGTCTAATATTTTCGAAAATGCATTCATAATGTTTTTAGACGTTTTGAGTATTTACTGAAAACGTTGAAAAAATGAGTAATTAGCTTTTAAATAAAATCAAATGTATTTTCTAGTTTTCTGTTTTAATAAAACAAATTTTCAAAATGATAAAACAAACGCGTCTTTAACAATTTTGAAATAGATCCTCAAAACAGAAAATTGAAAATGAAATTAAAATTGAAACACAAACCAAGTGGACCTTAAGTTTTTAATGTGTTATTAGAACTCATTAAATTCAAAAGAGCATTTCGATTTGTTTAAAACTTAAATGAGCAATCGAATATCGAGATTAGTATTCTCAAATGAATAACCATCTTCCGAGAACATATTAATAGTATAATCAGCTGGTCGCAATGGCAATTGTAGCAATGGTTGGATGTGGGCATGATGGAGTGTAAGAGCAAGTGGTTGCGAGGGAGATTTCTCCAAATTTCAACTTTTTACCATATCCCCTTGCTTACCTTTCATTTTTCAATGTTACTTTTCTTTTGTTCCTTATTTTAATGTTAGTAATCTATACATGTCACAAAATGGAAAAGTTGATTCCTATTTATGCACCCCAGCGATGAAAAATAGGGAATATAGAAGCGACAATCTCCAACTTTTCATGTGTGTTACATTTTCGTTACACACCATTGTCTACCAAAATGTGTAGGTTTGGATTTTTTTTCCTTATTTCTTTTTCGCACAGTTAAACCCCTACGGCCTATTCGAAGCCCATATACGCGTGCTAAGCATATTGAGGAGTTTTTTTATATACTGTTTAAATTATAAATAAATAAAAATAAGTGATAAATAAGTATGTGAAAACCCTCAAAAAAATATGTGAATAAAAGTTATTTGATTGATTGTAAATAGTTGCCAAGCAAGGGCAATCACCACCTGCCCTCACTCCCTAAACTCTACAAGCCCTCCCCATATTTTCAAGGCTTGTTTTTTGCCTGAAGATTCTGAAGCTCCATTAAGATGAGCTACAAAAATGAAGAGGAATAGATGATAGGCCGGCTTTCCAAACCTGTAACAACGCCCCTATAAAACGCACTAACTATAGTTCTACCGTATCATCACCAATGGCCGATCCACTTGTAGCAACCCTAACTTCTTGTATTCTCTACCTTCAGAGTTCATCGGTGATGGCAACGAAGTTGGATATTTAGGAATCCTTTTGAAATTTCTGTGTTGAAACGGATTTGGTTTATTGGAAAAAAACTAATATAGTAGTGACAATACTAAATGTGTAACTTATTTCCATTAGCTTTCCAATTTAGATAAAAAGCACGAAAATCTTGGCAACGTACATCAATACGTAAAACTATGATTAATCGGGCAAAAAAATGAAAAAGATAATCCAACCAAAAATAAAAATATTTAATCGTTAGTCACTCTAATGGTCGATTGGACTTTTAGTGAGAAATTGTCATATTGATGGGGTGGGTGGCGTGTGGTGGTGGGGATGGGGAGGGTGAGGGTGAGGGTGAGTAAAATCGTCCATTAGGGAACTTGAGTCTATTGAAATAAATGGTTGAGGACGTAAATGTTACTTTTAAAAGGTTGAGTACCAAACTGCAATACAAATGAAAGGTTTTGACCTCTACTGTTATTTTTTGACAAATTAAGTGCCCTAGGAACATTTGTATGCTAGGTTAAGAACCATTTCATATTTTTATACTTCAATTCCTATAATGGTTATATTATGAGATTGAACTTTGATGTTGTTTTGTTATTTTGTCAATTTATCATCGACTTTGTTACTTCATCTAAATAACTTATATATACACCAGTACTTAATTTATGTTAAGTACTTAGGTGACATGACGCATTACAATAGATAGTGAGAGATAATTGTTGGTTACAAAATTGATTATACCACATATTGTAATTTGTCACGTCATTTAGTACATAGTATAAGCTAAGTTCCATCTTAAAATATTAACTTTATTAAAAGAAGTAGTCCAAACTCTAATAAATTGGTCTATATTTTGTCAATTTATCATCGACTTTGTCACTTCATCTAAATAACTTCTCTCTCTCTCTCTCTCTCCACACACACACACACGCACACCGGTACTTAATTTATGTTAAACATTTAAGTGATATGACATACTACAATAGGTGGTGGGAGATAATGGTTGATTACAAAATTAATTACACCACATATTATAATGTGTCACGTCATTTGGTGCTTAGTATAAGCTAAGTTTCATCTTAAAATGTCAACTTTATTAAGAGAAATAGTTCAAACCTTAATAGGTTAGTTTATATTTTCATCTTTATTCGATGTAAGATTTTATATATCAATATGTCCCGCAAGATGATGGCTCGTTGAACAAACAAATATTGAAATTCGCGTTCTCATTTTTTGAGTGTTAATCAAATTGAATTGCTCGTTGAAATTTAATAAGTTTTGATATCATATTAAGATTTGTGGTTCTATCTTATAAGATGATCCTTACATATGTTATCGAGATTTTTTGTTAGATAAAAAAGTCAAAGTAAATAGCAAGTTTACAATATTTAATTTTTTTTTTCTTTGCTTCCAAGTATTAACATATTAGATCATCAATAAATCACCATGTAATTGTAACTCGTGTGTTGTAATTTCAAGTAAGTCGTTATGTTTGAAAAGATAAAACATACATACAACGCGTTAATTCAAAAGTTCCTTACCTTTGGGATCAAAGATGGGAAAAATAAATTTATTTAGGTTTTTTATTTTTAAAAAAGTCGAGTTCTGGCAATTCGACAAATCATCCACTTAGACCCTCCTGTCACTTATTCATTTGCTTAAGATCTCGAGATTCTTAATCGCTCTTTTGAACGAGAATGAATAGTATATGAATGACGGTTCTTAAACAAGAGAGCAAAAGGTCATGACCTAAATGCTCCTTTTTAAAAGTCAAAAGTTACCGACTAAAGATCAAGGACCTCCACTGATATTTCCCATTTAAATCAATCAAAATCTATGCACCAGTCTCGGCATATATCATCATAATCATCATCATTGTTCTCTCTCTCTCTCTCTCTCTCTCTCCATTTCCATATTTTCTGACTTTCTTCTGAAATCCCATCCCACCTTCCAAATCACCATTTCTCTGCATATATACGTATATATACAATTACACACAATCCCATAGGATGCAAATTCATTATTAAAATCAGTATCGGGTTTTGTTTTCGTTTAATTCTCTCTGAAGTCTCCATATGTGACAACTCGATCGAAGATCAGCTGTTGTTTATTATAATCCATGTATATACAATATTCTAGTTTCGGGTTGGAAATTTAAGGAAAAAAAAAGTCAAAGGCTCGAGGATTTTCTGAATTTTGGTTTCTGAGGAATGCTATATTTGAAGCAACCAATTGGGGTGATGATGGGGTTTAGGAATCTGAGACAAAAGTAAACAATTTTCCATTTAAATTGAATGCCGGTGTGATTGATTCCCGAGCCAGAGGCTCGGGGATCGGAGAACCACCGCCAATGGCTGACGTGCCGAGGAATGTGGAGCAGCAATTGCAGGAAGTACAACCGGATTCTCCTTCTCCACCCCCTCATGGGGGATTTATGCAGAAATTCAGACTCTATGAAACTCGATCGGTATAGTGTTTAAAGTCGTTTGCAACTTTTAGGCATTTTATTGATATAAAAATGCAATCTTTGATCCTTGTACTGTTTCCGGAATGCAAAATGTGGTGTTTTAAGGCTTTTGTAGATCAACATGAACTACATCGGTAAATTCGTATAATCGCTTTGAATTATTAATTTATAGAGGCTAGTATAAGTTAATGTTAGCACTTGGGTTCGGATGTGGCTGGATTTCGAATTTATTACATGGCAGTTAATTGAAGAGCTAACCAAATACTTGATTGACCGAGTTTTCAGATTTTTTATGGAACATACACGATATTTAGTTTGAGTTGTCAAATGAGTCGGTTTTAAAATTTTTGTCTTTTTGAATTGCAGTGGTGGAGGTTAGTTTAGTAAATAAGCTGGACACACGTGCTAGGAATTCACATGTTTGTATTGAAGACTTGTTTTTCTACATGTATCAGCATTAACAGTGTACTAAAATATAATCATTCTCTTACGTTCTCCTTAGCTTTTATTGCTGTCTGTTTGTTGCCTAGCGGTGAAATTAGGAAGTAAAAGAAAAAGCAACTGCAGGTTAGACATTAGTATATCATGTGTTATTGGAAAGCACAGTGGATTTGTCTTCTTTTTACACTTCCTCAAGTTCTATTATTTACATAGTAATGTGCAAATTCAATTTTTTCTCCAACTACTTTCCAATGTATCAGTTTTCTGATTTTGGATTGCAGAAATTCTATATGGTAGGAAGGAACCAAAGTAGAACATACTGGAGAGTGTTAAAAATTGACAGGTTGGAACCTTCCGAGCTTTACATTCGTGAAGATTCTACGACATATACGGAGAGGGAGTGCTCTGACCTATTGAGAAGAATACATGAAGGAAACAGGGCTACAGGAGGACTTAAGTTTGTCACTACTTGTTATGGCATCGTCGGTATGTAGATGAAGGAGATCTTATGCTTTCCTCCACATGAGGCTGGTAACCCTGATTTTTCCATTCTCTTACTGTTTTTTTTTTTCTTCTTTCTTTCTTTCAGGGTTCATTAGATTTCTGGGGCCTTATTACATGGTACTCATAACAAAAAGAAGGCAAATTGGTGCAATTTGCGGTCACAAAGTTTATGCTATCTCTAAAAGCGAGATAATCCCTCTTCCAAATTCTGCAGTGAGATCGACCATGGTTAACAATAAGAATGAAAACAGGTTAATGCTTTTCTGTTGAACATTTCGTTTTCATATATAATCTTTAATCACAAAGAAATGCAGTGCGAGTTCTTATGGTCTTTCATTTCAATTTCGTGGACATTTTTTGGTTATGTTCGAATGTATAAATGTTGGTATCACTTGAGATGTGATGAAAGCCTGCGCTACCATAGGTGAGAGAGTGTAGTGCTGGAATATACGTATTATTTTTCTCTATCAATCTCTCACTTCAGCATTCCTTATAATTGGTCGATTTTCAATAGTACTGCCTGTTACATTATATTTGTTTTATTCCTGATAAATACCTCCAGCCAAAAGAAAACTAATTGCTTGTTTGGGAGCCATTAATTCCACATTTTAATGAAAAATATAAACATTGCAACAGTAAGTTGAACAGTGATCCAGCCACAATATTTGAAAAATGAATGGAAGCCGTCTTTTTTTAGTTTGAAATGTCAAAATTGTCCGATTTATGAAAATTGAATGCAACAAGTTAGGGGCATTATGGTATTTTCACCAAATTTTTTAATTGACTGCAGAAAACACAGTCAAACATGGCTGCCAAAGTGGGGGCCGCTCACTGTATAACGGTCGAATTATTAATTTTTATTTTCTAAGAATGGTGTTCAAACAGGGGCTAAATACAAAAACTATAGAGAAACTATGCACTTTGAAGCATGGGTACAATACTACATATTAAGTCGATAATAGGTAGTATGATTTGAGTTGAGATTTCATTGCATTCTTTGCCTAATTGCCTCTACATATTAGCTTTGCGAAAGAGTTAAAAGTGTTATTGCTGGTTGCCATTTCAGGTTATAGGATGAAAATTTTCATGTTTTCAAAATTGATCATAGCTTTAAATTTCGATTTTCATTGACAAATACTATTCACAAAAGAGCAGTTGTTGAACATGTATGTTTTGTATCTAGTAAGTTATTATTCTTTTCCAGATGTCTTCTGCACCGATCACTTTCCCTTGAAATTTGAGCTTGATTGTTGTTACTAACAAGTACTGTACTACTTTTATGGTTGTGTAGGTACAAGAAACTTTTGTGCACAGTTGATCTTACTAGAGATTTCTACTTTAGTTACTCCTACCATGTGATGAGAAGTCTCCAGAAGAACATGTGTGATAACGAGACAGGACGAGTCTTATATGAAACTATGTTCGTCTGGAATGAGTTTCTTACTCGTGAAATGCGAAATATTCTGCAGAATACTATTTGGACTGTTGCATTGGTTTATGGCTTCTTTAAACAGGTTAGCTTCTGTGACTGTCTTCACGAGTTGCTGTTGGTCCGTCATGTTTCTTTGCCCAAGTTATCTGGTGTATTTTTTCAGGATTCACCAGTTCTGTCATGAATTTTTCTGTTACTCTTTACTCTCTTCACTCTGATTACTTGTAACACATTATAATATTACCACCTGCATTTGTTGCAAGCACTAACAGCTTGATGTGTTGTTCATTGCTTATCCTTGGTCAATCCAGGCTACACTTCCTATATCAGGGCGGGAATTCAAGCTGACTCTAATTGCAAGACGTTCACGGCATTATGCTGGAACAAGGTCAGAAGGCAAATATAAATGTGATAAATATAATCATGTTATCCATTACTCATTAAAGTTGCGTACTTTCTCCAAAGCGTACGTTTTCTCAAAATTTGCCGCAAACCTCAATGAGATTTTTAGTAAGTGTTTACAGTCTTCTTCTTGTCTAAAGAAATGATACATTGAAATAATGAGTCACTATTGAGATCGACACATATGAGAATGTTATGGCCAATGTGTGATTCTGGGTGATAGGCTTATTAAGGGATCAGTCCATTTATTATATGATTTCCAAACATATGCGTCTATCTATGTATATAGTTTACATGTTAAAGATTACTTTCTCCTAGGCATTACTCATTTGGGCACATATATACCTATGGTTATGTTGGACTATATTTATTTAATTGCCCACATTATTGTCAATGGGAGATTCTGTGTAATAGGCTTTTTAAAGGGAATCAATCTTTTTATTTATGACTTCCAAAGAAACTTATCAATTTAGCTATGCATACAGTTACATATTATCCTAGACTTAGTGTTATTCTATCATTGTACTCCTTTTGTTTCCTTATCGATGCCTAATTCAATCAATCTTTACTGCTCTCCTCCCAAAGTGAACACACAGTTTCTTTTCCCTATTTCTTGTTTTCTGCCCTCTGTAGACCTTACTCCCAAATCACCAATTAACCATCACTACGACTAGTCCTATGATCCTATCTCTGCCTTTTAAATGAAATCATGAACCGAGACCCTTAAATGACATCTAAACTGTTGTCAAACTGTTGCTTCAAAACTCTTAGCCCATATCCACTGGAATCATCACATGATTGCAATCCTTGTTTTGTCAAACTTCCAGATCCTCAATATTGCTAACATCACAAGAGGTCAAAAGGCCACTAGTATGATATGAGTTCCGAAATAGCTACCATGCGGACATCACCGAGGCGTAATTTTATTGTTATTGAACTTTATTAGTCGAGGTTTAATTTTATGTTTATTGGACTTTGTCATTTATACTTTTTATTATTGGGCTTTTAGTAGTGGGTTGGCCCAAATCCCATCTTTAGCTAGGTTTTTACTATTTATATGATTTTCATATTGTAACTTAGACAGTTGATGAATTGATTGAATAAAATACGATTGGCGGCTGGCTCGTTTCTTCTCCCTTTCTCCTTCTCTCTCTCTTCTCCCAGCTTCTTCCTCTTCTTTCTCTGTTGATTTCTGCTTTGATTATTTAGTTTGATAATAGTTCCATATTGACCTCATCAAATTTGGTATCAGAGCTAAAACCTGGTTAATAGTTCATCACAATCCCTTTCTGTCTTCCCGTGAAGTTACTGCCTAAACTTCGATAGAGATCTACTCCATACACATACACCGTCGACAATATTCAAACCAAAAACACTGAAACCCGATTCAACCATTGACGACTGCATTTGGCCAGCCATATTCCCCAAATCTACGGTCGCACAACACCGTAACCGAAATCAACAATTGGCCTCCACTCCGCTGCTGCCACTCCCGTCTCCAACACCCAACAGCTTTTGCACTTTCGCCCACCATTCTACACTAGCTATCGACGCCACACAACCAACCAACAGTCAGCCCAACAATTGAAGCAGCCGCAACCAACCACAAAACCACCTCCGCCCAAATCGTCGACACCCATTCCCCAGTGTTGTCGTCGGCACCTTCGCCCAATTCAACCACCAGCCAACAACCACCAAGACGAGAAGAAGGAAAGAAAAATAGGGAGGGAAGACAAAGAAACTCCTACCGCCGCCACGCATACAACGCCCAGATATCTCCACAGCCCCAAGGTGCAGGCGCAACCAGTGAATATGAACCGCAGTCGCTGCTGCACGTCGACAACGCCCCAGCAATCTCAACAGTCCCGACCAGTCAATCGTCGCCGCAGTTCGTCTCTAGCGGGAATTGCTTGGTTTATTTCAGTTTGGGCATCACCGTGTCAATTTGATTAGTGTATTGGGCCTTAGTTTTGGGCCTCCATTTTTATTTAGTTTATTTTGAATTGGTATTGGGCCTCCAATTTGACCTCACTTTTTATTATTTTGTAATTTCCTTG
>CAIGRN010103195.1:0-19299 GCA_903798345.1 Fraxinus anomala | reverse complement strand
CAACCACTATATGACAATATAAAAGGCAAACAAGAAAATATAAATAAAAGTGAAGAATGATATATTCGTTCTATTAACATCTTTTAGCAATCAACTTTGAAAAAAAAAATTATTCACGGGTAGGAAAGATAAATGTAATATAACATTTATCATTATTAGTTTTCGTTTAAACTTATATATTAACTTATTTAAATATATTATCATAATGTCGATAGGTAAATCGCGGATTATAATCGAACCAACCTGCAATTTATGGTTTGGTTTGAAAATGGTTTGGTTTGGTTTGAAAAAATTCCAAACCGCATGAAATGATTTGAGTTGAAAATATAGCACGAATCGTCCAAATCGAACCGTGTTCACCCCTACTTTTGGTCGAGTGACTATATTTTTCTTGAAAATAAGGAAAATATTTTCCTTATGGAAATGTGGTTTTTATTTTTCAGGCAATTCACTCTCACTCTCTCTCTCTCTCTCTCTCTCTCTCTCTCTCTTTCTTTCATTTATCCATCAATAAAAAATTGATAAGTATAATATTTTTTAAGTGAAAATTAAATTAATCAAACACAATTAATTAATAATTTTCATACAAATAATTTCTAAATAATTGAATTGTCTATAATTTATTTATTTTTTATGCAAATTCTATACTTGCAATAAAACGCAACTCATATCTTTTATGGAAATTCATTTAAACACTGGAATTTAATATTAATAATTGATCAAGAATTATATCCTAACCGCGTGGCTAAAACCCGAAACTTCGTGGCAGTTTCTTTGTTTGCCGTATGCATGAAAAAGTAATGACTATGTATTCAAGATTCTGCCTGAAAAATGTCAAGAATTCTCAATGAAATTGCTCGGTCTTTTACCAAAAGTAACTACCAAATAACTAATTGCTTATGCATTAGAATGGAGACAAAAAAAAATAGTTCGATGCGTTAGAAATTTAATTCAATTTTTGTGTAAATCAATTATTTTATATGCCTATAACCAATGATCATAAATTCTTACATCTTTATTATTATTATTATTTTTTTTTTGTTTTGATGATGTTTAACACTATTGAAATTAGCAATTACATTTAATCGACCGTGGGGATATATATATTTTTTGTAATTGCTTGTAGACACAACTCGTGCCAGAATATGAATCATTGTAGAGAGTTGTGTCTAAATTATTTTAACGATTAAATTCACATAGCACTCCTAAATTCATGATTATCGTGAAACAAACAAACAAAACCACGACATCGACAAGATAAATAAAAACGTTAAGAACGAGAAAGTTTCTTTAAAAGGCCAATAGTAATGAGAAAAAGGAAAAAAAATAAATACGCGTCTTTTAAAATAACAAATAAAAAATAACTCGTTATTTTAACTTTTTATTAAAATATGTACAAGAAGAACCCAAGAAATTTACGTGCCACAGAACACCTATAAATCCAGTGTTTCCTTGTGCGTTAACTCCTGTATCTCAAATTTTTATCTGGGATTCTTCGTTGAATTAAGACTGTTTTTCTTCAAATCACTGCCATGAAGGTCCACCCGGTGCCCAGATGCGCTCTCCGATATGATATAGCATCGGCTCTGGCTGAGGCGAACACCAACCGGAATCAGAAGCTCCGGCGACTGCCCCACATCTTTGCAAAGGTGCTGGAGCTTCCCTTTCAATCAGACGCCATCGTTTCGGTTCAAGAAACTCCCGACTCACTTAAATTCACCGCTGCCACCGATGATATCGACGGTGAAGTGAGGGCAAACGCCGTTGAGATCTATCCTGGGCTCACCAAGATTGTTGTTATACTGGGAAATGGTGTGCTAGACTTGTCGGAAACTGAGTTTGTGCTCGATATGTGGCGGTTTCGGCTCCCGACCTCGGCGCTGCCGGAGCTTGCCTCAGCGGACTATGGCGGCGGGGAGCTGGTGGTTACGGTCCCAAAAGGTGATGAGGTGGAGGAGAATGACGGTGGCGATATTGGAGTTGGGAGGCTTGTTCTTGTACACTAAAATCGAAATCACCTTCTTGCAATTCAGATAACTTAATTTGTATCAACATTAAGAGTTCAATGAAAGTGTTTATACGTACTTGTGATTGGGTTCTATTAGTATAACTGCACAAGCATATAACTTTAGATTATTCATAGAAGGCTATGTCTTAAAAGAAGATTAAGAGGGTATTTGGTGGAGATTAAAATTAGATTTATAGAAAATTTTGATAAAAAAAATTTAAAATGTGCGGTTGAAAAATTGTAGGACTCATGAAAAATGTGAATAATATTGATTGTTTGACTTTGAATTGGATTAAAATCAGATTTTTGATTTTAATCCGGACCAAACAGGGGCTAAAGCTTGTTTAATTCTTGAACTCTTGAGCACAAGGCTTACGGCCATTGTTACCACTTTCTTGGATATTCGGTAGGTGGTAACAAGTTTCGATTGGCAAATATTGACTTTTGTTGATCATAAACTTAACAACTGAAAGAATTGTTTTTGTAATTCTTGTTAGTGATGTAAAAAAATGACCATCCTGATCGTGTGCAAAATTTTCAGGACCATTTGTCTTCTAGGATGGTTTAAACATATTTTTTTCTCTCGACTCATGCACTTTATTGTACTTAGATCCTCATGTTGGACAAGTCAAGTTTAGTAGTCACATAGAAGTAACTTCCTTGAATGTTGTTTGTATCAATCAAGTCGTGTGATTTTCAATTGGGCTGTCTTAGCCTTTTGTAATTCTTTCTTCTTCATAAGTTGAAATTGGACCATCGCTTCTAGAGGTTTATTGTATAGTTCTCTTTATTCTTGTAGTACCACACAGATGATCGAAGAACAGTCGAGGAAAAGCCTCTTGGCCGCCTTTTGTTCAGTTCTACACTCGTGTCCTCTAATGGCTTTTTAATGTTTAGGAGGCAAATGCGACTACTCGTGGAACAACAAAGAAAAGGCTGACCTTTAAAGAGCAAGGACCAACTTAACCATAAGTTGGAGAAATTCCCCACTGTTGTAACATTAATTGTTGATTTTTCTCGATTTTTTTTTTTAAGCTCCACCAAACACAGAGCTAAAATGCAAATCGTCATTGTAAATAAATAAATCGAAAAATAGTCACGAGATACTTAGATAGCGACAACACAACATTTTTTGTTAAACGCCCTCCCACAAATTTAATTGTAGTAAATCCTCAATTTTATTTATTTTCGCACTTATGTCCTCAATTTTTTTTATCATACTCTTATCATCAACCTTTTATTAATTAGCAGATAATGTATCTCGTGAAAAGGTGTCAATGAATAATAATGGTTAGGAGGTTGTGGAAAGACCTATAGTACCTCATAATTTTACATAAATAAAATACCTATAAAAGTTCTTTATAATTTGTTTTCAAAGTACATTAAAAGAATATTTGGTGCCATCAAAGTCCAGCACTAATTAATTGAAAGTCAAGAATAAAAATACAAGGAAAAAACTGGGGCATAAATGGAAAAATAAACAGAGAATAGAGCCTTTTACTGCAATTAAAAATATATTGTAATTAGCAAATACTGGATATAATTATTAATTACTTTAAAATAAAATCAAAAATAAAACTGATGCTTGGAAGGACACCCACCTGTAACATCAAATCCAAATGTTCTATTTCCCAGCTTTACACGTGTAATTTCTACGCTATTGCATGCTTCACATGGCACCGTATTACTATTAGAGTATAAATACGCCCGGCCAGGGTAGCTTTTCTGTTATATCTAAACCCTGAAACGCGAAGAAATGAGCCAGGAACAACCACGAAGGCCAGAGGCCGTCAAGTACGGCGATCTTTTTCAAGTTTCTGACGAATTAGCATCCAAACCTATAGCTCCACAAGATGCAGCCACCATGCAAGCCGCCGAAAATATCGCACTTGGGGAGACTAAGAAGGGTGGTCCAGCCGCCGTCATACAATCAGCCGCCGACGTGAACGAGCGGCTCGGCGCTGTTGACCATTACGATATGACCAACGTTGTTAGGGAGCAGGGAGCCACCATATCCGAAGCTGAAGTCTGTGGCTACCGCATAGTCACTGAATCTGTCGGAGGAGAGGTATAATATTATTAATTTTCTCCATTTCCGTTTCTGATTATCTAATTAGGCTTCAAATTCTTTAATCTTTTATGCATCGCAGGTTTTGGGACAGTACGAACGACCAACAGATGTGAAAATGATCCATCCGGCTGCGGCACTGGCCCCGGATGCGATTACTGTAGGAGAAGCACTGGAGGCGGCTGCTCTATCAGCTGGAAACAAGCCAATTGATGAAAGTGACGCGGCCGCAATACAAGCGGCCGAGACTAGTGCAACCGGGCTCGGCCATGTTGCGTCTGGTGGTGTAGGAGCAGAAGCTCAGTCCGCCGCGGCGTATAATATTCGAACCACCAGGAATGAGCTGAAAACCAAGCTTGGCGATGTTTTGGCAGTAAATACCTAACTCGATTTTCATCTGACATAATTTCTTTGTGTGTCTTAGGGTCTGTTTGGAATTGCTCATGTTTAGTCACCTTATGCAAGATTCATTTAAAAACTTAACATCTTGTTCTTGACCAGACGAGCTTATGAGTACGTTTGGTACATACTATTCAAGTCCAATGTGTCAAAGACGCTATAGTAGTGCATGAAATTTGCTTTCTTTTGCAGGATGCAACTGAGAAACTAATTGATGACAAGCCGGTGACGAGGGAAGATGCTGAAGGGGTAATTAACGCAGAAATTAGGAACAACCCGGACCTGGCTACGCATCCAGGTGGTGTCTCCGCCTCTATGGCGGCTGCGGCAAGGCTTAATCAAGAGCAGTGAAGCTCTCTCTATCTAGTGTATGACTTTGTATATATAGTACTACTGGTTTGTGCAGGGGAGTGACATGACAATAAGGAGAAAATCACGACTTCTTGAATTTTGAAAAGGAATAATGGAATTTATGATGCGAATTTTGATTATTATATGTAAGTTAGTTAATTGTTAATTATTTGAACGTTTACTTGATATTTTTTAGGGTATAGCTCTTCTCGGGTTAGCAAAGTTGCCTTGATAGTCTTCTCCCTAGTCTAAGAAATTGACCATGTCGATCAACTCCACTGACTTTGATTCGAGTTCATAGCGTTTATTTCTTGTATTTTTAAGCAAAGCAGATAAAATAAGTTCAAAACATCAACACTTTGAAGATGTTCAACCTTAAACGTAATGCGATATCTAGTAAAGAGGTTTGGATTATGTTCAAACTAATGAACAGTACTAGGTATATAATACTATGGTGAACAAATAGTATTATTTGATTTCTCGTTCAAAAGATAGATATTTGCGCTATCACCGTGTAATATGGTTTAAACAAGGTGAAAAAGACACATTTTTCTAAATGAAAAATCTAAAATTATGGTGAATATAAGTACCATACCAAATCTAATGCTTGGCATTTAATAGTTGCGTTGGTACTTGAAATTTTCGAAACCATTCATTCTACCTTTTTTCATTTACGAAATCCTATATTTGTAATTGCAAACTACAAGAAAAGGTAATACATAACTTCTCCAATTTAAGTAAAAAGATAGTGATGCAAACAAAACTTTCATTTTTCTTCATAAAAGTTGAAATGACATTACATTATGTTCTAAACTATTTAAAATTAATATATAAACAAAAAGCACGTCGAATAGTAGCGAATTCCACGAAATGTATCAATAAGAATGAGCACTAATTAACAGTATATTGACTTTCATTGAATTTATGAACCATTTAGAAATTATTTGTCAGTCGGAGGTTTGGAGGGTGTTTGTAGAGATTAAAATTAGATTTTTAGTGGATTTTTGAAATATGTGGTTGAAAAGATGTGGGATCATGAAAGATGTGATTAATATTGATTGTTTGATTTTGACTTAGATTAAAATCATATTTTAATTCGGCCCAAACAGGCCCTTGGTCTGTGAAGATGTGTTGTTAAGTGTTTTACTAGAATCAATATTTAATAAATCCGAAGCAAAAAAAAATATATAAAAAAAAATATGCGTGGTCCTTTTGCACTGTGAAAATCAAAATAGGTTTCGTGGAGGCAAATATTGATAAATATATTGAATTTTTTTTTATTATTGAAATGTATTTTGAAGAAATACTATTTGTAAGTCTAATGACGACGCCTATATTTCTTTGTATTTATTTGATTACTTTTAAGTGCAATCAAATATGTTCGGGTTAGCTATAAAGTAGATATTTTCATCTTTATTTTCTCTTTAAGCTGCTAAATAGTTAGAAAATTGATAATTGGTCATGTATTAAACACGAGGGAACTAAGAATTGATTTTTTAGTTGTGACATCATCTATAATTGATAATTAAAATTGATGTTTTGTACACCAAAGAAAGCAACATGGTAGGTGAAACATGTGAGATTGATAAGGAGATTGCAATATTGTTGTTACAACATCATTTCTTGGTTCGAGTTTCTTAGGTCCCTCCTCCAAGATTTTGTTTGTCATAAATATTCTTCGTTATGTTAGTATCATAACGGAGATTTGGAAGATTCTTTTAAACGAGAAGAATAAATAATTCGACCCGTCTATATATAGTTTAAACAAGTAATTATGCTTCAAAATTACTGTTATTAAACGAATTACTATCTTGCAAGAATACAAAAAAGGTAAAATCCACATTGTTTATAAACGAGTAAAAGGGATCGAGTTATTCATTTTAACAAGATTAGTGCCTTTTCTCATGGATTCTCAACAATTACTACGTGCTGAATGAATATAATTATGATCTTGAAGAAACTAATTGATTGTTCATTTTTTGGGGCAAAAGAAAAGAAAAATCTTGAAAAGGAGTATGAACATAAATTTCTTGGATTATTGTCCTTTTGATACACAAAAGCATGCTAGTAATAGGAATAGGATAAAGAGATGTCATAAAACTATAACATAAAGGATGATGTAATGAGCCAATCAATATTTTGCACCCACCATATGATACATCACTTTCTCACTTATTTAACTAGGTGACCTGCTCGTGGCTTCATCTGACCGAGAGGTCGGTTTCGATATCGATCCGTCTTTTTTCAAAGAAAAGCTTGGGATAAAGCCTTTTCATTTAGATAGGCAAGTCGTCTTTTTTCGATGATGGAAATAAGGGGAGGCTCATCCTAGCAATAGGGTGGGGAAGGGAGAAAGAGTTCATCAGCACACAAGTCGATGAAACACAAAGGCAAGATGCGAAAGTACGAGCTTGAAGTATATATGGGCAGCTTTTAATCCAACAAATGTACTTCGTGATTTAATAAACATAACCTACAGTACAAGTTTGGCAAAATAGATAAAGATGTTACACCAAATAATGACATATAACATATGATCCATCAATTAAGGACTGTCTTCTTCTGTTTTAATGGAAAAAATACTGTGAAGTGGTCATTGCTATTTTTCGTGTGATCTTAAAAGGAAAGATTAGAGACGTTTTTATCGAGATCTTGACGCGATTGGAGACGCCTACTACTATTTGTCTTGAGACGTTTCGTGAAAGGTTATAGTATTTCACTGCTTTCTACTGTATTTTTCCTTGGATGTCATTGTTATTTTTTCATGATCTTGACACAGTTATAGACATTTATGATATTTTTTCTAAAATCATAACGTGAAAGGTTATAGACATCATTACTATTTTTCTCATGATCTAAACATGGAAAGTGATGCTATTTATCATTATGATTTGGTGACATGGCAGCTCATTATCTATTACATTTCTCTCTCCCTCCCTCTCTCTCGTATAAATGAAATTATCAAATCTTATTATTCCACATCACCGATGATTTATCATCATGATAATAAATAGCATTATTCAAAGATGAAAGCTAGAGACGTCATTGCTATTTTTCTTATCAAACAAAAAAAAGAAATATTTTCTCATTTCTGTCCCTCTCTCTTAAGTATAAGTTGGCCCTCTAAGTTCTAACTCCTGTCTGAACATAACATACTTCAAAACAAATCTCTCTCTTTTTCTAGTGTAATTTGTTCTTCTTGTGTGTCAAAACAATGCCCAAAAACCTTAATTTTTGCTTCACAACGTTCAAATCTTTGCCATCTCTCCAAGAAAATCATAGACGTCAATTTTGCAATCCGGCTGCTGCATCTTTACTTATCAAGAACTTCAACTCTCTCTATGATTTCACAATCGACTGCTCAGCCGCCGCTGCCGCCTCAGTCGCATCTTCCACCACGTCGGATCACCATTCTTTATCTGACTCTGAATTCGAAACTGAAACCACCAACACAGCAGATTTAGCCACCGCCTTCGCCTCCCAACGCTTCTTCTTCTCTTCCCCTGGCCTATCCAACTCGATTGTAGACTCAATATCAGCGTCATCATCAGTCGCATCAACCTCATCTTTCTCACCGGAAAAACCACCGGCATCTGATACTATTGCCGTTCCAACGTACTCCGTGGACCCCTTCATCGACTTCCGGCGATCCATGCAAGAAATGGTGGAGGCGCGTGAACTTATTGATGTAAAATCCAATTGGGATTACTTGCACGAGCTTCTCATGCGCTATCTATCCTTAAACCCCAAAAGCACCCACAAATTCATCGTCGGAGCTTTTGCCGATCTCCTCGTCAGCATGATGACACCTCCACTGCCGGAGAGTGGCAACCGGAAATAATTGTAGCTTGGTATCATTTTCATTATAACTTGTGTTGTTGGAATATATAAATGTTGACAGTTCATGAACGAACATGTGGGGATAGTACGCGTTTGGTCCCCTATTGGCATCAATTATATGCCTTGTCCTTTACAGCATGTAAATGATTTAGTTTTGGTGTGCCATTTTGGTATTAGAGTAGACATCGATCTTAAGTTTAACTCTTGTTCTCGTCTATCTATGAAAATTTGTCAACATATCGAGCCTTCGATGACAAAAAATGTCTAAAACTTTTAGACAAAATTGTTTTTAGACGAAATTGTTTAAACGGTTTTCTTAGGCAACTCAATATCATATTCCAATGCCATACTTTTTAATGCAAAATTAAACCCTTTTAGCGTTAGATTTCTGATAGTGCTGAAAAGCAATAAAACTTTTTCGATTTCTGATCTTATCTGTATTTCTGAACCCTAATGAAAAAGCTGTTGCTATGTTAATGCTAACTGCAGCAAAATTCAAGAATTAAATTGTATCTGTTGACTGGAGTAATCTCAATTCTTTGGTTCCTCTTTTGGATAGATTATTTCTCGTTGATTATAGACCCTGGATATTGTCAAGTTCGGCAATAAAATTGCGATCAACAACACTGTTAGATTGGTTTATGAAAAAGATTGGATCGAAAAATTTGTCCTTATTCACGAGCTGACTCCCGGGATAATGTGTAACAAAGTTTTGGGATAATCTCGATCATAAGCACGAGGAGTTCTAAAAACCGTAGATACGACTCATAACATTGATGCAAAAAGAGAACATATTCGACAGTTGGAAAAATATCAGTTTTTGAGAGTTAAAATCAAACAAGATTATCAACTTATTTGAATTATAATCAATTATTTACGAACATAATGTGTGGAGTTTCAGCTGTGCCAGATATGCAGAAACAGCAGTGTAAGGATTCATTTGTGAGTATTAATTGTTTTATTCATAGCAAGTTGAGCAAATTGCAGGTATATTAATGACAAAATTTATCACTTGGTACAAAATTAGATCATACTGAAAAGTGTAGTAATGTCCTTTTAATGACAACAAAATATGTGGGCTCATTGTTTCTTCTGAACACAAAACTCTCATTTAACTTCTTCATTCAAGTTAAAATCTTAGGATAATGTTTGATAAAAAACATGTCAATCAGACAGGCTAGCAGACAGTAAAAATTTCAAAATTTCACTGTTAGATCGACTCGATTATCTAATATTATCTAATCTTTAGTATCGAGCGTGCTCTAAATTGTTCGATCGTTTCACTTGGTGATTGATTGAGGGAGAATATTGAAGTCAGGACAATATTTGGAGTAAAATGAAGACAAATTACATATAAACAAATAAAAAATGTAGGATCAAAGACAGACAAAATCAGGGAATCTTGAATTTGTTTTCCTCACCCATTGTTTTACAGTTCTTAAATTAATTTTTTTGAGACATGGGATAAAGATTGAAGATTCTGTGGTGATAATAACATTGTAATTGCATGTGACTTAATTATATATTCAGATATGACACAGAAGCTGACTTGTTTCTTCTTACAAGTTTCTGCTTTTCGACTTATAATTGTTTTTAACAATGGCGAATTGATGAACTGGTTTCTGTACTTGCCATTCATGTGGTGCATCATCTCATCTCATTCAATAGTTATTATTAATTTTAGTTGTCTCCATTAATGTACATTTCTTGTTCTATAGATCATTTTTCTTTCTTTCTTTCATTCAACATAAATTTCGGAAAACTCTACTGGTCGAGTAGCAAGCTAGTCATCAAACCTTTAGAATGAGCAAATTAGTTCTCAAACGTTTCCTTATATTCACAACAATATTCAGTGCCCAATGACCTAACATTCAAAATCTCGATTTAAAAAAACAGAAAAAAACCCTTACATGTCAAATTATACGAAGTTAATTTATGTTCTAGAAATTCGAATTGTTTATGATGCGATGGGAGAAGTTTTTCAAGCATTTTTATGATTTGACGAAGAATTCGATTGTTTTGGTTATTGATTATTTATTAAAAAATTGAAAAAAATGGATTAACTAAAGTTTGAAGTAAATTTCAAAATGGTCATTGAAGTAATTTTCTTACTGTAAGTAGTTAATTAAGTTCTAATAAAGTTCGTATACTAATTAATTTTTATCCAAGTAATGTTTATATGTTTGATATTAACATAATTCAATCAGGCTATCAAAACCGGGCCCTACTGCAAACTTGTTTTATAATTTTCCGGAATCGCATCATTACAAAGTAATTAGGTAACTGAACTCATCCATAAATCTAATGATTTTGAAATCCAACACATCGAAAATCAACGTAAAATAGAGAGCAAATTACTAGCAGTAAGAACTTAGTCAAGAGCTGCAGCAAAAATTCAGACAAAACGACAAAGAGAACAGTATAAAAAGATGAGGCTCATCGCTTCTTGGAGACACCAACAGTTTTTCCCCTGCGGCCAGTGGTCTTGGTGTGCTGTCCACGCACACGAAGTCCCCAGTAGTGACGGAGACCACGGTGGTTCCTACAAGAGGTGGACAAAAACAAATGAATAAACAGCAGAAGCAAAGGCAACAGCCTTATCGCAAAATACTTAAACATGGACAGTTGAGACCATTTCAGAGTGAAAAGCCAAACCTGATCTTCTTCAAACGTTCAAGATCGTCCCTGAGCTTCATATCCAAAGCATTGGAAGTCACTTGAGAAAACTTTCCATCCTTGTAATCCTTCTTCCTATTCAGAAACCAGTCAGGGATCTTGAATTGACGAGGATTTGCCACAATAGTCATCAAGCTGTCAATCTCCGCAGCTGAGAGCTCACCAGCCCTGGTAATAAATAATTCACTAACCTTTTAATTTAATTTCCAAAAACTATAGTTGGGAGGAAAAAAATAAGATTCTCATGCATTTTCTACCAATAGCCATGAATAGGAGCGAACAAAAAATCTCAATCACGGCAAGAAATTCAACATTGATCAACATTCTGAGAAATGAATCTCATAATGCATCAAAAATTGACAGATCTAATTCCTCAACATGAAACAATATGATGTATATGGCCAAAAAATAAAATATACAATCAAGAATAACATTATCAGTGCAAACAAGTTATCTGCTTTACGAATGCTTGGTTGAATGAAGCATATCAATAGGTTTACGTTTATCCCTTTCAAAACTAAAATGTTTTCTAGCATACTTGGCCAAAATACATAGGACGACAGAGTATGGATTTGAGACCCCAAGAATGGATTTGTTGAAGAATTTATTCGAACTGGATTGGGAACATTTTAAAATCCAATTACAGTAAGAAATAAAAATCTTGAGAGAGAATTACGTTATCCTTGTGCCAAAATACACTACACTAACTAATGGTTTAACATCCAAAACATGCCAAAGGAAATAAAATAAGAAAAAAATAAAAATGAGAGCAGTTTAAAACATTTGATTTTCTTTATGATTTTTATCCCCTGCAGTAGAAATGAGTTGATCATATAAAATCCTGCAGAGGCACTCGACATTGAAGTTTGAAGGTATAAATATGTTAATTCAAATTTCCAGTGCTTTTCTCCAATTCAAATTCTAAACCAAACGCACAAGTTTGTATTCGACAAATAAAAGCATGACTCGAAGTCCACCTCATACAGAGGCGTGATATTCAAGTGAGACAGCCAGTCAAAATTTAACCTTCATAACAGTTCATCAAGCAAAATGCAAAGAGTCCTCAATTATGAATAGCGGAAACAATCAAGATACATATTACATAGATCTAAAATTGTACAAATATGACAAGCAGCAGCATTGTAATTACAGTAAAAAGGGAAATCATGAATGGCGAATTGGGGTAAATAGATCACAAACGTGTACAACCGTATATGATAATGCATTCATAAATCATAAATCGTAGACAGAGTCCAAAAAGCACAAAACCCACAAAAAGTTTTCGCTTTTGCTGTTGCATACAGTAATTAATCCATATAAAAAATCCTACACAGAAAGTAACTGATATCATATTTCAGCAATCGGTCTATATATCAAATAAACTTAAAGCATTAATCAGGCACAAAAATAGTGTTAATAAACCTTAAATGGAATAAAAACGAGCTAGATTCTTAAAATATAAAAAAAAAGGATAAAAGAAATAAACCTCTTGTTCATGTCGATGTCGGCTTTCTTGCAGACTATATTGGCGAAACGGCGGCCAATACCCTTGATGGAGGTCAAGGCGAACATGATCTTCTGCTTCCCGTCCACGTTCGTGTTCTGCACACGCAGAATATGCTGGAAATCCTCATTTGCTATCAGAGACTGCAATTAATTTTTTTTGTCAAAACACAAAAAACAGATTAGCAGTAGAATAAATAAAAAGTATAAAAATGCTAATATAAATGAAAAGAGAGGGGATAACCATGGCTACTGCTGCGAATTGGCTGTGGAGAAGCTGCGATAATTCCCTGATCGGCTACTTCGCAATAGTAGAGAAAATGCCACAAACCCTAGTCCAATCGTGAAGCTAGGGTTTTTATAAAAATTGGTGGCGAAAGGAAAGAGCTGGGGGCCTGTAAATGTTAATTGGGCTGAAGAAAAGGGCTTATTGAAGTCAAGAGAACTAAGCTGACACCTATAAATTTTTATTTGGGCCTATCAAACATATCGCTCAAAAGGGAACCTTTTTTATTTTTTTTAATTTAATTTTTACTTATTTTTTATTAAATTGAGCCTTTGTTTGATCTCATTTTTTTCGAAATATATTTTCCCACATTTTCTTTTCAACCACTCATTCTTTATTAAAATAATATTACACGAAACCCAAAAAATTTTCCTTAATTTTTAATCACAAATTCTCTATCAATCTATTATTTCAAAATGTATTCTACACCAAAAATGGACTTTAACAAGCTCGGAATAAGAAAATCGCAACATATGCCATAACAAATATCTCGGACTACCATCCACCATTAGCACAAGCTTCTATTTGATTTAACTAAAAAAATTAATAAAATATAAATTAAATTTAATGACACATTTTAAGATATTCACAACTTTTATTAACTTTTAACAAAATATTTCATCTTTTTTTTTATAAAAATTCGCTAAAATTTGATTTTAAGCAAAACCAAACAAGAACTATGTATTAGGACAGTTTTCGAAGGTTTAGTGATTGACAAATTATGTAATAACTAATATAAATTATATAACTGGATAGTGATGGGACAGGAAGCAACTCCTCGCATAGGATTTTCAGCCTAGTCTCGACTCCGGGGCCCACTAAAAATTAAAATGGTCTAAAATGTGAGTGATCATGGACATGCCTACTAACCAAAATATTCCTTGGTTAAATTAGTCGAAGTTTTTGGTATGCAGTGACGTATATAATATATCGAAGACTCGTAACTCAATGAAATAATTAATAAGTTTTAGATGTTTCTTTTTTCTTTAATCGTAAGGTTGAAATATTCTTTTTATAATATATATCTGAATTATATGATCTGTTTGGGTCAGATTTTTATTTGATTTTAATTTAAGTCAAAGTCGAATAATCAATATTAACCACATCTTTCATGGATCTCACATCTTTTCAACCATACAATTCAAAAACTTCTATCACGATTCACTTAAAAGCTGATTTTAATCTACAGTAAACACCCTCGTAATAATATTTGTACATTAACGTATTAACTTCATTGATAAGAGATTAACACAATAATTTAAACAACATATCATCATTGGCAAAAACTGATTTATAAAAATACTATCATGTACATATTTATTTGAAGGAAATTTACAAAAAAATAATAATAATAATAAATTAAAAAGAAAATATAAAAGGGGAAGAAAGCATTTCAATTCTCCTTATTTATTATTTGCATTTTTACAGTGCCCATATGTATCATATTTCGTAAATTTATGCAAAATCTGCATCTGAATCAACCAGCAGTGTCCATAAAGCGTGCACATCTTCACAAGAACACGACTTCACATCTTCATAGAGTATGTATATTCCCCCACCTATAAACAGAAACAAAAATATTATCAAGTAATGGTGATCGATTCGAATAGAAATAATCGAGACTTTAATATCATTGGTACGTCCTAGTGAACACAACTGAACAAGTACCAACTAGATTCATATAGATGGGCTTGGTCCGAACATTTTACACCTCTAGTACCATACCAAACACGTGCTTAAACGATAAACAAGAAAGCAATTATGAAAAAGAATGAACATAAGCAATTGAAAGTTTAAACATGTAAACAGATAATCAAGAAGATAGGAATGGATTGAAAAATACGGTTTCTTTTGGTAGCACGAAGCTGGCGCCAGAATTTCTTCAATGGGGAAAAGATGGAGTGAAGCCACCCCATTAGAAGAAGGGGAATTTGGTTCAAAGTAGGTGAAGTTTGGAAGGAAATTTTCAAGGGTGTTTAAGAATTCATTTTCTTTAGACAATGGAAAATCCCATATTGTTTTTGCATGCATTCAATCACTAATCTTGCAGACAACATATAGCAGTGAAAACATTCTCTTGGTGTGATGTCATTATCAAAACACAATTTTCCTTCTTGTAGACAAGCTTGACTTTCACCTCTCCTCCTCGATTGTTGGGTCTTACAGTCGAGAGCCATTTTTCATGGTTCGAGAAAATCTTTGCACACCTCTATTACCATTCAAAGATCCACGCCCTGTGGAATCTACCTTAAAACTGTTTTTTGACATGTTAGTCTTGAGACAACGTGGATTCTAGTTGTCTCAAAGTAGTATTTAAACGATTAGAGAGAAATGTCATTAATCTTATCCGTTCTATATAAGAGCAACAAAATATAAAAAAAAACACGAATAGCTGGTCTTGCTAATAGGTCATGTCGAAACTTACATTTTCGAGACGTGCATAGCCACTATGCCTCAATGGGTTAGGGTAAAGTCGTTCATCCTGATCAATACATTTATACTAGATTAAATAATATTAGAAACGATTAATTATGCCCTACTTTTTTTCACTCTACTCACATCCCCTTTTCTCCCAAGTAAGGGATTGCTCATTTAGGTCCTTTTTTTTTTTACCTGTGTTGGGTAAAGAAGTCTGAAAATTGTTGAACAAGGCTCTGTTGCTATCATTGATACTTGTGTTTTTTTTTTTTCCCACTCAAATATGGGCAGTGGTTGAGGTGCATAGCATTGCAAGTAAAGCCTAAAGGGCTTCTTCTTCAAGTCTTCTTGCAAGAGTGGCTCTCCTAGACCAAGAAGATAATGCATAAATTGCTTTCAATAATATGATCTTTGCATAATTAATTATTTATCTAAGAGTGTGTTTGATTGACATGAAAAATATATCCTAAAAAGAAAATATTTTCCTTATTTTTAGAAAAACAAAAATCTACTCCCCCCTAAAGAAAATATTTTCCTTAAGAACAAGGAAAATTAGATATATTTTGAAAAGTTGAAAAATATTTTCCATAAAAAAAATAGCAATCAAACACTTCGAAGTAAGAATTTGGATGAAAACTGACATTTTTCACGAAAATAAATGCAATCAAACACACCATAATAGTTATTCAACTGGAAGCATGTTTAGTTGTGTTTAAAAGTAAGTCATAACTTATTTTGACTAACATAATTGAAACTTCGGGCTATTTTTTTACTATCAGAAGTTACTTTACAAAATGTAAATCTTAATTTACTTTAAAAAAATAACTTGCATCAATATAATTCGCAAACTAAGTAAATGATAAGGACCCTTCTTTCTAGTATCACATGATGTGATTTGGTTAAAATCACCACATACCATATAGGTGAAGGGGAAAAACCAAGTTTAAAATTTGTGTAGAGTACTGATATAACGCATCTTGCTTGTAAGAAGACGAATTTGTTTTTGATTGGGTACTACTTTGGTGGATATCTAAATTGCCATCCTCTAAATTTTGAAAAGTATAAATAGGCAATTTCTTTCTGATAAAGTAATCTTGCTTAAAATTTCTAGGGTGTATAATTTAATTTTGAGTAATCGTCCTACCAAGGTCTTGAGTATCGTTCTTATTAGCATTATATAAATTTCTTAATCACGCTCATATACCTGAAACTAACAATAGAGTTAAAATATTAAACCCTGAACCGGACCGAACAGTTCGGACCGAGAACCGCCGAGCCGAATCCAAAGGATGAATTAATTCAACAAGTAAGCAAGGGAACCGGTCAAAACCGGCTAAATTTCTTAAGAGGCATCCGGTACCGGTTCAATGCTTACCAAAGTGCAATGTAAAATTTAAAATTAAATTTGCAGCGGTATGGATTTGAACCTTGGCTTCTAGCAATGAATTTCACCTCGTTGACCATTATGGAAACTTATGAATCTTATACTTACAATGTGAGCAAAGTATATATATGTGTGTGTGTGTGTGTGTGTGTGTGTTAAAATTAAAGCCAAACAATGACCTATCAATTGAACCACTGATCCGCCTGTTGAACTATTAACCCGATGATTCAATAATTTTTATGGTCGAGTCTAATAACTAGTGGCTATATATGTTTGGTTCATTTGTTATTGCCCTTTTGGCTTCATTCTGGAGCACGAGTAAAGATATTTTTTTTATTTTTTTTTGTCACGACTGCCAAAACTAGGATCTAAAAGTACTCGACAATACAATGGACAAATTTTATCACATTTATCTTCCTTTTACTCCAATGGAATCTTGTTCAGTTGAGCGTACCAAATATGTTCATATATCCTCCATGAATAATAAAATTTGTTGCCAGGGGTGTGAAGACTAATAATTTCTCATGTTTGTGCAGTGCCACAGACTACTTTTCTCTCAATGAATGAGTCTTTCCTTTTGAAGATCTCTCACATGGGGTGGAGGTTTGTGGCCCATGCTAGGTTTGCTATCACTCTATTCGATTGGAAAGTGCTAGATTACATTGCCTGGTTGTTCTACGCTTTATTGATGTCTTTTTTATGGGTAGACTCCTATGTGATGAGAGTCCTATGATATCACATATATAGGGTATGTCTTAAGTATCACCACAAGCTTTGCCTTGACTGTGTACCAAAATTTTGACCTCAAATTTCTATATTTCGAAGGTAAGACTTCGTAACCCCTTCCCCCTTCCACCCTCTCCCACTCCCCCCGAAAAAAAAAAGTGTAAATAAGTGAAAAGTAATTGTGAATCCATTGAAATATGTAATTGAATTTGAAGTTTGATCATGTACAAATTATTTATAAACTATCCAAATAATTGTTTGATTTAATTTTAATCCAATACTTCGTATGATCTACAAATAGTATCCACTTATTCACTACTCATTTAAATCCATTTTTAATTTCAACAACTGTGTGTATAGTAGAAGATACTGTTGGACAGATTATTAGTTGCAATAATAAAATTTGTTGCCAGGGGTGTGAAGACTAATAATTTCTCATGTTTGTGCAGTGCCACAGACTACTTTTCTCTCAATGAATGAGTCTTTCCTTTTGAAGATCTCTCACATGGGGTGGAGGTTTGTGGCCCATTCATAGACAGAATCTTAAGGTGACAATTGGCCTTGATGGATGCTATCTTCACCATTTGGCCAAGTGGGTTCCATTGTATATTTTGTGTTGGCCGCTTGCACAACAGATGTAAAATGCAAAGATATAGAAGTTGCACTTGCCATTGGTGTCCTTCCAAATATGAACTATACACTATAGCTGAAAAGCACTAGTGGAGGTTGTAAAGCAACACTCCATTGGCCATATTTGTTAGCATCATGATCAATATCTAAGCGGTTTAGTTGCCTTTTTACTTGAAGGTGCTCGAGTTTTTTTGGAATCAAAAGTGATTAATATCTTCAACTTGACCTTTTTGTGTAGTTACACACGTAGTTGTTAAAATCTCGGTCTAGATTTACAATATTATAGTTCTACAATTCCAAAAATGACAAAATGATCTGGTAGTAGGATCTTAAAATTTTAGAATCTTAGGATCCCATTGTCACATTCTAACTATCCTTAATTATTTATTATTAAGAGACGTTTTAGCTTAATTTAATAAATCGAAACGCTGGGTTTTTAATTTATAATTAAGAATATTTGAGTTTTATCTATGTCTTAATATATTAAATAATTAATATTTAATAGAATTTTACAATCCTTGATTTGTCCATTGGTCCGATTCAAAATAATGGTCCTAACAACCTCGGTTATACATATAAGATTAATAAAAAAGTCAATACAATGAATAAAATTTTAACTTCTTTTTCTCGTTTAATATTGTATTGTAATGTCCACATCAGAATCTAATATAATGGCTCATGAGTAATCAAGATTCGTGATATAGATTGTGGTGAATATATGTGAGTGCTAATATAAGATGGATTTAAATCGGGAATTTTAATCCATTGATGTATTAGCTTTTCTCATCCTCGATGGCCCTAGTGTCATGGCTATTTAAAGGAGAAAAGCCATGGATCCAATCTTTTTATAGCCCTTTAGTTTTATGGTTTTTAGTGCCATGAGGGGAGTCTAAACTCTAAACCCATGCTAGGTTTGCTATCACTCTATTCGATTGGAAAGTGCTAGATTACATTGCCTGGTTGTTCTATGCTTTATTGATTTCTTTTTTATGGGTAGACTCCTATGTGAT
>CAIGRN010103190.1:0-15826 GCA_903798345.1 Fraxinus anomala | reverse complement strand
CTGCCTGCTTGCACAGGCAGCAGCCTGCCTTTAGAAAAATTATTATTATTATTTTTTTTACGGGCCGGCCGAGCCACACGGGCCGGCCCGGGCTCGAGCCGGTGCCCCAAAATGGGGCTCGGCTCGAGCTTTTTCGAGCCGAGCCCGAGCCGACGAGCTTTTTTGCCATCCCTAGCAAGATGAGAATATCGGGGCTACATAAATTGGCTAACTTGTTGGACTGCAAAAGAGATATCAGGCTTGATAATCATCAAATTATTTAAACTCCCTACCAACTGTCGTTAAAGCGAGGGATCGACTAAAATGTCTCCCTCTGCTTGGCAAAGATTCAAATTGACCTCCATAGGTGTGAACTGAGTTGCTTGACTGAAGTCCAGCGGAAGTAAGAATCTCTTGTATATATTTGTGTTATTGCAACAATGTGCCCGTAGAAGTAGAGTGTACTTCAAGGCCAAGAAAAAAAACTGCAATTGACGAAGATCTTTCATGTGAAAGGAAGTTCGAAGATGTTGCTATACTTCTTCAATTATCTGTGGATTAGAACTTGTAATGACAAATGTCATCCACGTGCACCAGAAGAACTAAAATGCCAGTCGCATTCTTTCTATAAAAGTAAAATCAAAGAGAGTTGCAAAATTTCTCAAACAATTCTTGGGGTGCCTTCTTTAACCTATATAATGATCGTTTGAAACGGTGGACTTCAAAGGAAGAATGGGTGAACAGGCTACGATGAGGAGTCATGTATGCTTCTTTTATATTCTCATGTAGAAAAGCATTCTTGACATCCATCTGTCGAAGAGACCATCCTTGAGATGCAGCGATGGCAATGATAGTGCTGCAAACTTCTCCTCATAATTAAGACCGTATTTCTGTTTATTACCAAGAGCCAATAAGGTGTGCCTTATGTCGTTCTATGGAACCATCAACTCGTAGTTTCTTTGTGTAAACACATTTGCATCCTATAACTTTCACCCCATTTGTACAGGGACCAATGTCCCAAGTATGATTATCCTGGAGAGCCTGAAGTTCTTCATTCATAGCTTGCTTCCAGTATGCTTGAATAACAGTTTGAGAGCAAGATTTGGGGATACAAGTAGTGTTAATAGTGGCCTAGAGTACGGTTTGTGAGAAACATATTTATCTGGAGGACGAGTGACATGACTAGAGCATCAAAGTTCAGGTGCTGGATGGCTAGGCGTTGAGTTAGGATCAAGCGTTGATTCAAGATCAGATAGAGAAGGCAAAAAGGGGACATCTTTGATATACAATTCCTAGTTTAAAACGTTCGATATGACAATACACATCATCAAAAGCAGGAAGAATGACAAAAATATTAGCATGTAGCTTATGCTAATTCGCACGTAACAAACAAACACCTTATGTGTAGGATGGTATCCCATGAAAATGCACTGAGCAGCTTGAGCCCTAACTTTTAGTAGGTGGCAAATGAACAAAACAAACATAATCAAAAGTGTGTAAAGAATGATAGTCAAGTATATCACTAAAAAAGAGAGTAGGGAGACTCATAGTCCAAAGTTTGGGAAGGAAAACAATTAATCAAATAAACAGTTGTAGATGAAGTTTCGACCCAAAACGTAGAAAACACAGAAGATTCAATCAGTAAGGTACCAACATTTAGGATGTGAATATTCTTATGTTCTACGACACCAGTTTGTTGAGGAGTATAAGAACGAGCGTGTTGAGAGAATACCTTTTGCTCTGAGCTCAATCGCACTGCAACAATAATTGTTGATTGTTGCAGAAAAGGTAATAGAGTTTTTTGGCAGCCAAGAATACTGATGGTTAGCAACAACCGTTCGAAACTCACAGAACTCTCAAATTTGAGACCACAAGAGAATACAAAATCAAAAGAAACCCAAGAACTCAGTTCTTAAGCCCAAGAGAAACTCCAAAATTTGAAACAAGTTATGTTTATAGCTTTGATACCACGTCATATTTGTCTCGATGCCTCTCAATCGAGAGTTTCTTCTCATTAACTAGGAAGTATTTCTCTAATTACAACCTAAACATCATCTGTCAAATCTCCTAGTTACAACCTTTACCTAATTACAATCTGTCAAATCTCCTAATTACAGCCCCATTCTATATTTACGACGTGGGAAAGTAAATGTAACTATGTACATGATATGCTAACTAATGTGTGATACACTGACAATAAGGGTTCAAAGTGGTTTGCTGATAGATGATCATACAAAGGCTCGATGGTATGACTCATGTAAGAAAAATTTGACAGAAAATTTCATTCCTTGACTCATACCCAATGCCAAACGAAAATTCAAAGTCTTTTAGAAAAAGGAATCATCCATCAATCTTTGTGTGTTGATACTTATCAATAAACCGGTATTGTAGAAAGGGAATTGGCTGCACTGCCTTTACTCACATCTATAATCATCACTGGCCAAAATTGGATTCCAGTGCTTCAAATGCATTTCAGTAGTTTATTTACCTACCAAGAGAGGTAGTTCCCAATCATAGTTTATTTGTTTTTTGGCTGCACTGCCTTTACTCACATTTATAATTGTCGGTAGTTAATTTATAAAATTGCATTAGCATAACGATAGATTATGCTACTCTTAAAATGGATGAATCAATAGTAGAAATTCCACTTTGTTTACAATCAATGCGAAGTGCTATTTTGATCTATTTCAAATAACTAAAAATCCTGTAAAGGAGAGTTATGATTATGCTAATGTTATTTTGTTTATGCAAAAAGCAAGAAGTCTAAGATAACTGTTGCTTCTATCCATCTTCTTAAATCATAGTTTTGTTAAAAAGGTTGAGTTATAGATACATAGTTTGGTCTATATATTCCTTAAAACATTTATTATTCTTGTATGATTCAACATTAAAGGAAAAGAAGATGAGAAAATGTGGAAACTGAAACCACAACATAATCGTGAAAAGAAAAAATTCAGCACTATTTTACTTTTTTTTTTTAATATATTATAAATTGGGATGAGATCACATACATACTGCAGCCTTTCAAAATCTAACCTAGTTCACAATTGATGTGTCTCAAATATAGATAAGCTTGATTGTTAGCATAAATTAATGCTTGGCTATAAATCATGAATAAGCTTGCATTATGTAGTTTACACCATTCAATGCTGAAAGTCAAACTAATTTAATAGATGATGTTAGACACGCTTGTACCTATTTGACAATTTTTCAAGTTATAAGGATGCATACCTTATGGAGTTTTTACTATTTATTATATTTTTTATCTGATCAGTATGTGAAACTTGGCATTATTGTTCTTCAATATTTGAATTTAATGCAGGTAAGTTTAGCCATTGGTTTCTTGTTTCTTGGGGGTGGAATGTGGACTTTTTCAACCGGAAACAGTTCTGTCGCTGCTTTGTTGATAACACTTTACCCACGCTTGCCAACTGGACCAAATGACAATCGATGCCACCTTCAGGTGATACATATGCAGAAGTGATATACATGATTTCTTTTGGTAATGTTTGGGACAAAAACCGTTTAAGAAACTATAACAACGTAGTCCAGGATTTGCATAACTTGACAAATCCGAAGGTAGCATTTGGTTATTCTTCAGGCCTTTGCAGTTGAAAACATTTGATGCAGGATACATGCAACTACATGAGATAGAAAGATAATTTGCCTCTCCTTTACCATTTCTTGTCTGCTAGGTCCCACGGCTATTTACAGTTCCCAAAATCTGAGACAATCATTTGCAAAATATAATTAGGTGGTTTGTGACAATTATAATTGATCTAATAATTGTTCTCATCAACTAGGTTATGGAAAGCAGACTTGATAGACAGACAATTTTTGAACTATTGCATTGGAAAAACTCTCTCTGCTTTTCTTTGGGCTTGGAAACCATGGATGTATTGGAAACTGTTTATTTTATCAAATTTTAGCAATTAATAGTCTCCTATTTCTTATTCATTCTTGTGATAGCCATTGAATCTCTAATGACAGGCATTCAGGCATTTGTATGTTCTTGCAACAGAAGCACGTTGGATTCAGACAGTTGATGTAGATACATGTTTACCTGTTTATGTTCCTCTTGAAGTTACCATTCAAGAAACTGAACATTATGCTGAGACGAGTTATTGTGAGGTCACCCCTTGCAGTCTCCCAGAACGTGCGATTGTAAGTTGGTCTTATTTTCACGTAAATAAACTCTATTTTACTATTTATTAGGATCCAATAGGCTATACAGTAGGGGCTCATTCCATTCACTTGATCTCCCCTATTACTACTTGTGAGCAGTACGGTACCTCAAAAACTAGGTCAACCCTCTTTGTGAAAGCATAATATTTGATGCTTACAACTCAAGGTGACGCTGGTTTTAGTTCTTACATTATGCCTCTCATGGGTTGGCATACATAACATAAATTTATTTAATTAGGCGTATCATACAAGCTACATGTTTAAGTAGTCTGAAGCTATCAAGAAATTCTGTTAGTACAAGCTTAACTCGAGCAACTCTTATCGCATTCTTTCATTTTATTGAGAATACACTAATTTATATGTAAATTAAGAAGCACCTATACTTGGAAACTCATTATGTACCTTTATTCGATATATACCGGATACATGTTTTTTTAATTATTTTATATTTTTTAAAATTTCGATATGTATCGGATATGTATTTTTTAATTATTTTATATTTTTGTATTTATTTTTGTTATGTGTCCGATACATTAGGAAATGTGAAGAAGAATGTTATTGATTTTAAAGTCTTATAAAACTCATTGTTATTGACTATAGATTGAACATTTTTTTACTTTATTGAATATTAATAATACTTTTTAGAAGTACATAATGATAGTTTTAAATTAATTAACAACCAGACTTTTTTTTATTGAAAATACACTATTATTTAATCTTTTAATATATGTGAAACTGTTTTAATAATTGACAAATATATTTTTATTATTGAAAATAGATAGTAACTGGTAGTAAATAATTGGAGTACATACCCTTTTGTGCACTCCATTAGAATAAATAACTCCATAAGGAACTGAAGAATTGATTTGCATTCATAGAAATTTACATATTTTATCAAGAAAATTAGATCTCTATTCAAAAAGAGAATCCAAAATATAAGACATTGTCAGAGGCTCATTTGATACTCTTGAAATTGTTGGACTTCTTGATGTTGCTAATCTATCATTAGATGAGCTAGAGTTGGAGTGTTATTTTTAATGATAGATTATGAGGAAGCTGATGTTGAAGAAAACGAAGTTAGGATAATTAAGGATTAAGATAAAATATTTTAGAATTTTATTATATTTTTATTATTATGCTTATGTTTTAATTTAAATTTTTTTTTTTTATATTAATGAAATTATGTTAAATTTTATAACATGTATCCACGTATCCTAACTTTTTTTAAAAAGTGTCGACGTCCCTTATCTTATTGTATTCGAATTATGTATTCGTATTGGTGCTTCTTAGTATGTAAATCATCCCCACAAATGCAATTATCCCTCTATTTCTTTCTACCCAGTGATCATATCGTAATGCTAATTATTTCATTATGTTCTTTAGTTGAAGGCAGTTCGTGTTTGTGGTCCTCGATACTGGCCTCAAAATATTGAGCTTTTCCCTGAGGGTAACTGATATTGGTTTCTTATGCTTATGATCAGAATTTTATTAAGTTGTATTTTGCCTGAAGAATTGTAGTTCTTGAACAGAAAAACCTTGGTGGAGTTCTGCAGACAAGAATCATCCTTTCAATTCTGGTGTTCTCTATGTCAAGAGAAAAGTTGGATCTTCTTCTTATGTTGATGACCCCATAGGATGCCAATCACTACTCTCAAGAGCAATACACAAGGTTGGTCTTCCTGTTAACTCTATGCTGTGCCTTCCACACAACTTCTAGATTTTAGGGTCTTATGAAATGTCATCTGTGCAGATGAGTGGTTTGACGCGACTACAGTCCCACACTCCCAGTACCCAGTGTATTGGTACAGTTACAGTTGATCAATTGGTCAGTACTTTCTCGTCAGACCCGAGCTTAATTGCCTTCGCGCAACTCTTTTGTAACCCATCCTCAAATAGCATGTAAGTTGCTTCTATTAATTGCCATACTACTACTACTATGACAGATCCCTAATAATTTTTTGAACTATCTTTCCTGATTAATTGTCAATTAATTTTCTGGGCTGTGCCTAAGAACAAAGGAGAATCCAGTTTCAAATAAGCACGTGAATGTTGTGTACTTCTCTGTGTGTTTGTACACATGTATTCTCAAATATCTCTACAGAACTTTTCATCAAGAGAAACAAGTTGAAAGGGAAATGACCAATTGACAAATTTTTCCTTTTCTAAGATATTATCACATTTTCGCTGGAAGTGTGTTTATAGGGTTGTGCATTTCATTTATTTGTTTGACTTGATTTTAATATCCTTGGACAAGTCTTTAATACCTTCAAACCACCGAGAAACATCTTATGATGCATTGACAATGACTCCACTAAATGAACTTTTAATGTGGAATATTATCTCTAGATTGGTACCCCGTGATTTTCCCCAGATCTTTGCATCTCCATCACCTCATGGTGGTTCTGAATTCTGAATAATGCTGTGCAGTAATGTTCAGTACAAACATTGATATTTGTACAAGAAATAAGTGCAGGTTTAGTAATTTATTGAGAACTTTGTTGCAGATCCGACCTTGACTTTCAGGAGTTTTGCCTGCAAGTATTGTTTGAGTGTGTGAGCAAAGACAGGCCAGCACTGTTACAGGTGATACATCTGTGTTCACCAATTTGATTTTTGATGAGATTGATTGCGACTGCTAGCTGACAAATGAGGGTCGAGTAGTTTACCCTCCAATTTTGTTATATTTTACCATTGGAACATGTAAGATTTTTCTCATTGGTATAATTTTTGCTAACAAAATAATCAATGCAGATATTGGTCCCTACTGTATTCAGTAAATCTTTCCTCTGAGTGACTTAATTTGATAAATAAGTACTGCATGACCATTTTACTTTGTCCCTATAGTATGAGAAGTATATTTAAAAAAAATTTAATTAGATTAAAATATTGAAACTTCAAAATCTTGTTTACTAGCTAAGAAATTCCTAGTAGAACATAGATTTTATGTTCTTAACTTCAAAATGGGGTATTATAAATTAATTATTTGGCCATTCCATGATAAAATTCCGTGGTTGTCACTACTGCAGTTCTTAAATGCAGACTTCTTGATATTCTAAAATATGCAGGTTTATTTGTCATTATACACAACAATTGGGTGTATGGTTGATTTGGTTACTGGTACATATAATTCCGGTGATTCACTTTTTCTCTCAAGTTTGAAGGTACGAGATTATTATTGTATTACATTTAAGCTTGCAACTGTTACTTGTGGGCCTTTATGCGGTATTGCATGGTGATACAATGAAATTTCTTAAGGATCCTTCTCTTCACTTCACCCATCATCTTGTTCCTTACCCATCCTCACCTCCCCCACCAGCTCTCCTTGCACCCCTACATCCCTTCCTCCACCAAACCTGTTCTTCCTCAACCCCACTATGTGCGATCCTAGCCGCCCGCTCGTCCTTCCCTTCCTCCCTCCTAATAGAGTTTTCTTGAAGTAATGTGATGCATGGATTTGTTTTCTGCGTCATAAAACGGAATGATGCTTTTCGTAATTGCCTCGTGAATTTTGAAACATAAACTTGCTTCAGGGATGGATTCATTGAGGATTGCCATCATATGTGCTTGCTGGATATTATTTAATTTTTTTTGCCTGCTTTGTTGGGCCTGTGCTTAACTGAAGTAACATGCAGCAGAACAAGTGTATATATTGTGTTTTTCCAGGAACTACTTATTTCTTTATTTTCTGCAGTGGATGATTCCTCATATAGCCTTTCAGTTAGGTTCAAAAATCATCACAAAACGAGTGTACCTCAATTTGGAAAGTTCCTTATCCGGAAATAAGAAAATGGAAAATCAATCTTCCCAAATTTCTGCATATTTTGGGTTGACAATTTTATCAGATGTTATAATTGTTATTACTCCCTCTCTCAAATATAAAATGTCCATGCTATTTATAAATGCCTCAAAAAGAATGGTCACTTGCCCAAAACAATTTTTTATTTTATTTTTTTAGATTTCTGAAAATTACCCTCTTTTTAATTGTTCATGGACTTTTCTTTATTGAAGTGGCCATCATTTTCTTGCCTTACATAATTCACGTCCACCATTTACGTGGCCTAGTTCTGGATGTTCATGAAAAAATTTCTCACTTTTAACCCTTCCCGAAAACTTGTGACCTATTTGTGACCATTTGACTAGAGTTGGTTGTTTTGTTTCTTATTGAAGGACCTCTGCTTGTAATGAAGTTTTAATTTCTTTGGAAGGATCTCTCATTCTTAAATATACATATAGGTAATTTCTGATGTGAACATAATGTATATGAGATGCACTGAAAAACAAGTCTGGCTACTGCTGAATCGTTAGACTCATGAATCATAGCACACATTACCTTGTAATGGCTGAAGGATGAACTGTTTGAATTGGAAGTCTTCACTTTACAAAGACATGGCTACTTAATTTGCCTGTGTTTGTCGTAGTTATTGTGGGAAAGGACTTTGGAAAGAGCTCGTTTGGCTGGCTTAAAATATTTAGTTATCTGTAATTTAAATTTTTCTGTTTTGCACAGATTGCAATAGCCTACAATGAAGCTCTGTTAAGTGGAAAATTAACCTCTTCTGGAGGGGAAATAGTGCAATCCGCTTTTCTTGGGGCGCTTAGGAAGCGAGTTGAAGAGATTTTGAACTTTTCTTTGGACTTGAGAACTGATTTCTCGGCTTATATAAATTCAGGGAGATGGCCGAATGAAGATTCCCAGGGAAAGATGCCTGGGATGATTCTTTCTTGGTATCTCCAATGGTACGGCGTGCCCTCTGCACTCGACATTAAAAGAGCTGCCGATAAGATCAAGCGCTTTAAGATACGCTCATCAGTTCCCTTGTTGCGGCTTGTGTTCCCTACAACTCATATCACTACCATTGACCGGATCAACAATGTCTTGTTTTCTGAAGAAGATTGAAGCCACCTTATTGCTGCTTGAGAAATTTTCAGCTGTTCATCCCTGTTATATTATTAGTTTCTATGCAGTGATATGCCAAAATTGGCGTTGTCGTAGCAAGAATAATTGAGTATTTTGCTTCTTCACACCAATATGGCCATATTCAATGCACTGCTGTGGTCTCGTTGGAAGGCCATTTATATGCACCTTTTAAGTTTAAGCTATAGAATGCAATCTGTGATTTGTTTTTCTGTACATTAGTGTATATTCAGGTACCATTTATCGTAATGTAACAAAAGGTGTATTATATCAGTTGTGATTTAAGGTTCCTGTAAAAGGTCATCTGCGACTGAATGGTTATAGCATAAAGCAATTGAATCTCTGTTGTGTCTAGCTGTTGTCCAGGTGAAGCTTATTGATGGTTGCCTATTCAGTATTTGAGGATGGGACATACCCTTTGTAAGTGCTTATTTTTCTATAATTGCATTTGCAGGAAAAAAGTCCCTCTGGATCTCTGTTATTAGTCCTTTGCAGTTAGCACTTTCATGTTTGCTTAATTTGCTGTCCCATGAGACTAGACACGTAGTTAATGTCAATTCAAATGGACAAAAATCTTTTAAGGGTGCCTTTTGTACACAGTATAGGATTCGGGCGGATAGGATTTAAGGTTGGTTGTTATTATACTATGTTTGGTATAACATCGCATTAAAATATGTATACTTATTTAAAAGTAAAAAATGTGCAAAAATACTTTTGGCTGAACTTAAAATGGCAAAATCTAGAGCAATTTTTTTTTTTTTTTTTTTTTTTTTTTTTTTTTTTTTTAAACAATACATTTGGACTAAATACTTTTTAGAGTAATTGTATGTTTTGTAACTTCTTGTCTACAGATAAGTTTGTACAATTTTTATGTGAAAAAAATTAGGGAAATGTTATTTGCACATTGGGATTGACACCATGTTATACAGGCCCTTCACAAGGGGATGTTCATGACCAATTAAAAAAAAAAAATTATGGACCATTCTCCTGTGAGGGGGTTTGTATATCTCGATGTACAAGTAGCATAGTTCGAAAAAGTATTACTGTGAAAGTAAGCTAAGAATTTAATGTATTTTTAGGTAAAATTTTATCTAAAGATATGTTTATATTATTTATTTTTATATTAGTTTTAAGTTTTAAAAAATGATTTTTTTAAAGTAGTCTAAAGAGTAAAGTTTCTTTTTAACATAATTGTTTACAAGCATGTTGGATTACTTTTCTTGTATTTGTAAGTAAAAATGTAGCCTTTAGTACTAAAATCAAACACGTTTGTTTTGTTGTAGCTTTTACGACAATCAACTTTAGAAGTGTTGGAGAAAGAATTAAGAATTTCTTAAGCAATTTTTTCTTTTTAACAACACATTTGGATTAAATACTTAAAAAAGAGTAACTTGCTTATATGTTTTTTAACTTTTTGTCTACAGATAAGTTCGTATAAATTTTACTTGATAAATTATTACTGTAAAAGTAAGCTAAAAAACTAATGTATTTTAAAGTAAATTCTTACCTAAAAATATGTTTAGATAATTTTTTTTAAAATTAGTTCTAAGTAAAAAAATGATTTTTTTTAAAAAGCAGTGTGGATTAAAGTTTCTTTTAACATTATTGTTTATAAGCATGATAGATTACTTTCCTTGTATTCGCAAGTAAAAAAGTAGCCTTAGAGTACTAAAATCAGACAAATTTGTTTTGTTGTAGCTTTTAACTTTAAGACAATCAACTTGAAGTGTTGAAGAAAGAATTAATCATCAAAAATTATTTACAAGTGTTCGATAAATTTTTGCTTCAAAATTAACATTTGGGCATTTGGTAAGCATAAACTGTTTTACACTACTCATACTAAAATGGACATTAATTATAATTATTTCCTAATGTACAATTACCATTGGTCTTATTGTAAAATTTATTCTTAATTTTATAAAATGCAATATTATTAAATATTAATCTAAATGAAAAAAATTAATATTTTTCTAAACTCGGAATTTATTAAATTAGAAAATAAAAGCGAAAAAACATGGAGAATACTAAAGATCTAGGTTAGAAAAGATATTGCATTTATGCATGATAGTTGAAAATTTTAAAATGGGTAATTGGAAAAGTTATAAACAGAATCTCAAAAGTGACCATTTTACTATTTCTTAAAATATGTTGTCAGACGATACATATTTTTCCATAATCAAAATTTTATTTATATTTATCAAACATTTAAAATAGTAAATAGTTTTAGAATAAGAATTTGAGACTCAAATCAATTCCAAACGATATCTCACTCCCCCTGTTGGGAATTGAGACCGATTCCCTCTATGATCTTTGTACAGAGAAAAATGAAAAAATTTAAAATTATGAAGAAATATTAGGGACTGTCAAAGCTTTCCACTGAATATTTTGTACAATCCATTCTTTTTATCTTGAAAAATATTTGCTAATTGAGTTTATTTCATCACAATTTAGTGTAAATGCATTTGGATCATAAATAGAATGACGAGGAGTAAAAAGGAACAAATTATGGAAGATATGGACTAATTTCTAAGAATTGAAAGATGAAGGACTCACGATGAAAATAAAAAACGATTGGAGCTGAACAAAAAGGACATCCAAAGACCAACTTGCATTAGGAGGCAAAGTATGCGATCGCGAGAGGATGAAATACAAAACAACATGTTTCGACATTGAACTTTGTGATTGCATGGCTGGACGAGGCAGGTCAAGAATGAATTCCCTAATCCAAGTAGACTTTTATATGGAATGTGGATGAGACACGAATTTTGACCTAATCTTGGAATCATAAATATAGATTTTCATATGACATTCAAGGAAGAAGAAGCTTTAATACAAAAACACATAAACCATACACAAGATTCAATCACTTTTACTTGGATTTTGGGAGTTGGAAGGCGAAGGAGACCCATTCTAATGGGAAGGATTGTAAGAATCAAGGATTAAGGCTGAAGAATCGTTGCTGGAATTCGTGTGCAAGGATAAATATATAATAATTTAGTTCTTTTTTTTCTTTTATTAAAAAAAGAACCCGGCGACGTCTTTCTATTCTTCATTGTATTCATCCGCAATGATGAGCAGTTGAAGTTTACATGCTAAGATGAACAATGTAGCTTAGGTTGTTTTTGTTAAAGCACTTCATATGTTTTCATGTTAATACATTTGTAGTGTTAATTGCTTATTGTGTGCTTATTGAATTCAATTGCTTGATCACCAATTTAATTATTTAGGGTCTGTATTGAGACCAAGAGGTAATATATATGTCTAACTCATGCAATAGGGAACACATGTCTTGATAAGAGAGCAAGAGATACTTTTATAGGTTATGCAACATTTAAATTGAATTTATGTGCTTTAATGCACTTATGTGTGTCAAAACTTACATAGAGATATAGTTAGTTTATCCATTTAAATTTTTGCTACAGAAAAATTACTAGTTAATTCAGATAATTCGATTGTTAATAGACATAGGCAGGGCCGTTTTATATATGTGAAACGAAATTAGGCATAAATTTACCTAAATGAAATCATAATTTCTAACAAGTTTATCCTAATATATCTTTCGTGAAGTTTTCAATTGTTGATTGTCGTCATGCCAAGGGTCATTGAAGAACTAACCTGAAAGCTCTCCTTATTTCTTCACCGTGGATTCTCGCATCATTTTCTTGAAGGAGTTGGACTTTTTATGGGCCAACCCTTTTATTATGTGCCACTTTCCCTAAAAGCTTCCTTCGCAACTCCTGGAATTGTTAGAATTGAAAAGAATCAAATCTTCTATTAAAATCATAATCATAAACATGTAAATCCTCCATGTTGAAATCAATGAGAACAACAATGTAAAAGCAGAAGCATACCTTGATTCACGTGTTTGATTGCTTGAACGGGTTATGATATTCCAATTGATACGTAGTCTCCTTCTGAATTTCTTTCTGCTGATGGGGATGCAGATGAATGAAAACCACGTTCAATTTTGGGGACCACGACCCCTTGATAAATAATAATAATAACTGAATATGCAGTTATTATCTTTCAATTGTTTCAAATTAACTCCTCATCAATTTAAAACAACCATTCCGATCTCTACACTATATTTTCATGAAACATAATACCCATTAGTCAAAATTAACTTTAACGGATCACTTTAATTGACTAATCTTTAAACAATAGTACCACACATTTTAATGTATTACATGTGTGGCCCCATATATATTGGAATTTTTCAACAATCTCCTACTGGGCCATACATGTAATCTTACAAATGTGCACAACCTTATGATCTCAAAATTTTGTTATCATTATCATGGGTATTTCCAAATAATCTCGTCCATCAGTTATATTGATATAGGATCAAAGTGATGTTCGTCACATTTAGCGTGACTAAATCTATCAATAGTCACGTACACCCATACAACCAAATGACATAGATCAATCATGGGGGTGCAACATGAAAATTACATCTTTTAGAGCTTAAGGTTGGTAGGCCTGGGAAGGATTTTGAGAGTTTATTTGTGAGAGGGAGACATATGTCTAGGCAAATCAATGGTCAAAGTCATCAGGAGAATAATAATAATTCTAAGAAACAGGGGAAAGAGAGATTTAGATCAAAGTCTAAGAGTGGAAATAGGCAGTGCTATGGGTGTGAAAACACATGACATTTTATAAAAGCTCGTTATAAGAAGAAGAATGAACGGATAGATGAGAGTGGATGAGGGGAATGTAGTTGAACCCATAGTCGAGAGAACTGTTGATGTGTATGTGGTGATAGAACACATTTCTGATTTGAATGCTGCAAATTATGTAGTTAACATTGATCAGAATAGTGAATGGATTCTGAATTCAGGGTGTACTTTCCATATGACCTCTAGAAGACCTTGGTTGGAAAACTTTAAGGATCTTGATGGTGGAGATGTGGTTATGGGTAAAAATGTAGCCTGTAGTATTAAAGAAATTGGTAGTGTGACTTTGAAATTTAAAAATGAATATATCTTTACTTTATAAAGAGTAAGGTATGTTCCTAATTTGAATATGAACTTGATTTCTATGGGTAATCTAGATGAGGATTCGAGATGGTTCTTTGAAAGTAATTAAGAGTTTTTTAATTATTTTCAAAGATACCAAAAGGAATGATACATATGTCACTAGAGCCAATATAGTTCAGAGTCACATTGCTGAGTTTTCTAGTGTTGAGATTGATGCTACCCTGAAATGGTATAATAGGCTTGCACATGTGAGTGAAAATGGCCTGCATATTTTGAATAAGAAATGAGCATTTGGTAAGGATGTGATTTTTAAGGCTCCATTCTATGAGTATTGTAACTTAGGAAAAAAATATATGCTTCATTTTAATACTGGACAATATAAGATTTCATCTATCCTTGAGTATATTCATTCTAACATGTGGGGCCCATCATCTACTACCACTCAAGGTTGTAATAAATATTTTTTATCACTCATTGATGATTTTTCAAGAAAAGTTTAGATTTATCTTTTGAAACAAAAATNGATTTATCTTTTGAAACAAAAATCAGATACTTTTGAAAAGTTTAAAAATTGGAAAACTTTAATTGAGAATTAAATGGATAAAAAAAGATCAAAGTTTTAAGAACAGGCAATGGTCTGGAATTTTGTAATTTTGAATTTGATCAACTTTGTAAAGATGATGGGATTCTCAGGTATAAAACTATTCCTTATACTCCTCAACAAAATAGAGTTGTTGAAATAATGAATAAGACCATCTTGAATAAGGTTAGATGCATGATGATTAGTTTTGGGGTTCCTAAAGTCCTTTGGGGTGAGACTGTTATGACAGCAGTGTATATAGTGAATAAGATTCCTTCAAGTACTTTAGATGGTAAGACACCTGAGGAGGTATGGTCAGGGAAATTATCTTATTATATTATTTTGAGAATTTTATTGGTGTGCTGCATATTCTCACCAAAGTATAGGCGAATTGGAACCTAGAATTCAGAAATGTGTTTTAAAAGGGGTATCCTGAAGGAGTTAAATAATACAGACTTTGAGCTAGAGATGAGAAATGTTTTAAAATGATAATCAGCAGGAATGTGATTTTTAATGAAGCTGATATGCTTTCTTTGAGTAGGAAAGTTTCTAGTGATATTTCTGAGAGTGAAAAGAATGAGGAGACTAGAATGTAGGTGAAATTAGGTTAGGAACTGTAATAGCTAATGTTGATGATGCCTTTTGAGAGAAATCTACAAACCCCAAATCTGGAAAATCAAAAAAATAAAAAGAACAAGAAATTTTGGGATTTGGAAATCAAAAGAAAAGGATAAAAGAACCAAAAAGCAAGAAATTTTGGGTTTTGATTTCCCAGATTTGAGGGTAGGAGTGAGGGTGGGTATGTGTAGAGTGGATGGAGAAAAAGAATGTGGAAATGAGTTTTAAATTTTAATTATTTGATTTTGGTTATTTTATTATAAAAATATGTAAAATTATCATTTTAACCTTTTAAAAATAATTAAAATTATTGTCAAGATCAATTATTTAGTCAACTAATGGTCAAACTAACAGAAATTATCCATTTGGACTGCAGCTACCACATTTTGAAAGGTTTGGTATCTTGGGTGACATAAATGAAAGGTTTAGATAAAATTTGCTACTAAATGAAAGGTTCAGTACCGCTACCGCAATTATCCCAAATTTAAATAAAAAAATTAAAGCATTGATTCAGCCGTGCATGAAGGTGGTTGTTTTGCAGTTTTGAAAAATGCAGAATATATATATATATAT
>CAIGRN010103185.1:0-14187 GCA_903798345.1 Fraxinus anomala | reverse complement strand
TCACAATTTATCAAATTATTGATCATAATTTAAATATTTTTAGGTCACACGGCATGTATTGGTAACAATTTATCTAATTCATTGGTCACATATTATTTATTGGTCACAATCAATCAAATCATTTGTAACCACCACGTTGCCGTCCAATACCAACATCAACATCTCAAAACGAACACCACACCCGCCCCCGCCGCACTGACAACGAATCACACTATCACCACCGTCGTTAGCGTCCACACCCAATCGACGGACTGTAGCGAATGGTAGCGTCCAGACACACCTGTTACGTACCAACCGCACTCGACACCTCTTCCAAAAACAGATCTACGCCGCACCCACACCCACCCGCAACCGCAACTGTTGCCGCACCTACCTACGCATACCCGACCATCGCAACCGACGTGCACGCACACACACACCCAACCATCGCAACACCGCAACCACCACACCACTCACAAAATTTTAAAAAAAAAGACAGAGATGCTGCTGCGAACGGTAGCGTCGACGGACTGCAGCGTCGGGATGCTGCCGTTCACAGCAGCGTCGGCCGGTGATAAATCCATACAGAAAAGAGACGAGAGGGAGAGTGAAGACAAGAGAGGGAGATGATGGGAAGAAGAGAAGACGTTGTGACGGCGGCGAAGTTGAGAGACGGGAGAAGAGATGAGAGTAGAGAGGGGATGGGTTCAAATGATTTTAGGGTTGGTTGGGTTAGATAGGGTAGGGGTGTATATAAATTAATTTATANCGGCGGCGAAGTTGAGAGACGGGAGAAGAGATGAGAGTAGAGAGGGGATGGGTTCAAATGATTTTAGGGTTGGTTGGGTTAGATAGGGTAGGGGTGTATATAAATTAATTTATATTGTATATATATATATAAATAAAAATAAAAAAATATTTTAATTTAATAATTAAAACCTGATTTATGCAATATGAAACTTGATTCAGTATTTATGAAATTGATTATCTAATTCCAGGTCTATGTTTAATTTTCTCTTCAAAATATTATATTTCCTTTATTGATAATCACAATCGTTATTTTTGAATTTTTCTTATGAAACGTCATTCTAACTTTTTTAAGTATTTTTTCATTTCGAGCACTTGTGAAAACTCAACATTCATAACGTTATTGATGTGATTTGGTTGGAGTATACTTTTAATGTTTTTTCTTGATTTACTTGTTTTTTGATGAAATCATTCACCGAATTGCTTGTACAACACTCTTGAATAGAATAGTGATGGCGAAAGAAAATATAAACATCTTATTGAGACAGCCCGTTCTCTTTTACCGTCAGCCTATTTCCTACTAATGCTCATTTAATTAATATATTCCAATTTCACACAAATCATGTTTATCTTATTTTGGGAAGTTTTATGGATATACTCCTGATTATTCTTCATTGAATATCTTTTGTTCTACCTGTTTTGTCATTCGACCTCATCTTGAGTGTAGTAAATTGTCATCTAGATATGCTATTTGTGTGTTTCTGTGTTATGATGCAGAATAAAAGGAATATTGTTGGTTTGATCCTATTAGCAAAAAATTATATCTCGTCATATTGTGTTGTTTGAACATAGACCTTTGTTTTCTATTCCTGCTAATTATCACAATATAACCAAGCCTGATCTTATTCACATTGATCCGTTCACTCTTGATATTAAGACTGTCCCACCTCTTGTTCCACACTCATTTGTACGATTCCCAATGATAGTTTGTAAACACTGGTACTTTGGTTCTTAATACACATGTAGTTCTCTCTCCTCCTATAGTTGTCCAATCACCTTCTAGTATTGCAAGTACTCATCGTTACCCTATGCAGACTCATAAGTCCACTTAGCATATTTTGTTTAATCTTATTACTCTAGCTCTTTTGTTTCCTTTTAACTTATGTTCATCATCCTTTCGAGCCTTTATGTTATAGAGAGGCAGTTTGTGACCTACTTTGGTAGGAGGCTATAATTGATGAACTTATTGCTCTTTGTCAGATACTTAGGACTTGATATCTGTACCGTCAAGTAAACAAGCAATTGGTTCTCATTTAGTTTATAAAATCAAAATCAAGTCAAATGGATGTAATGAAAGATAAAAAGCCCGATTAGTCGCTAGCGGATATACTCTTAGCATACTGGTATTAGTTATGAGGGGACTTGCATAGGTTGCAAAAAAATCCTTCATATAGTAAGTCTACCACTAGCTTTTATATCTTTCTTGACGATTCTTTTATTTCTTGGAAGAGCAAGAATCAAGATATTGTTTCTCAATCTTCCAGGTGGAATATCATGCCATAGATTCTACTACTTGTGAGATAATTTGGTTACATTGATTGGTTGCAAATGGGTGTACTTCTTTGCCAACCTACTCTACTGTATTGTGACAGTAATATTACTATTGAGATTGCACATAATTTAGTGTTTCATGAGCGGACCAAACATAATGAGATTGATTATCGTATCACTCAGTATCATCTCATTGTACCTATTTCTTCCTTCTTCCTTCTTGCATATTGTTGAGTTGTTTACAAAGTTACACTCCACTTTCGTATTTCCACTTTTTGTTTAGCAAACTCTCCATGTTTCTTGTAGCAGTATCATGAGGTTGAGAGAATATGCTAAAATATATTATTATTTGTATTTACCGACTATTAGTTATTTATGAATGTCATGTGGTTCTTTCAATTAATATAGGTGGAATCTATTTATATTTTTCGAAAATAAAAAGTTTGGGACTCCCCTCCAAATTTTCTTACATTTTTTTTGTTTTGTTGATTTTTTTATTTTTTTATTTAAAGAAGAGTGAAAATTCGTCATTTTACTCGAATTTTAATTAAAAAAAAAGGAAGAAAGAACATGATAATTAAGTGAAAGTTTGAAGAAGTTTGATGCTAAAAAAATATTTAGAATAGATTAATAACATTTTGTTAAAGCTGAGAATAAAGAGTACAAATTTCAAAATAAATAAATCCAACTCAAATCAAACTAAATAAATTATTCAAAATTAGTAGCAAACTGATACTAATTGGACCGCGTTTCATATCAAACTTCTGTTAGTTTGTTGATTAGTCCCATAAAAATTACGACTGAACAAAGTTTACATACGACATCAAAGTAAGATACGCACGCGATTTTCCAAAATTACGTGTCGCTACCCAAATATCATTCTTCTCACCCCATTTTCCCTCTCTGATACATGACATGCTAGTTATATGAACATTTTTTGTGAGCTCATTATTGAATCTGGAGAGTAGGTCAGGCTGAAGGTGTAGTTAAAAAAAAAGAAAAAAAAAAATGAATTTACATAAAAAAAAAAAAAAAAAATTGAATAAAAATAAATTTTAAAAATTACTATCATTATCTTTATGAAATTTGCATTAAGTTTAGCGACTTACAGTCATGTCAGTATATTACAGTATAATGTGTAATTAATTTTGTATAGCTATTTTATTCTGTTAAGTCTTTCTGTTTGTTAGCTTTTTGTTAGCCAGTTGTGCATAATTAGTTAGGACCATCTTCTATATATTTGTATCTATGCATTCATTGAAGGTGAGAGAATTGAATGAGAAGAAATTCAGTCACACTCTCCTGCAGTTCTTTGTTTCCTCTCTTTTAGCATTCTTCTATCATCTCCTTTCATCATCAATCACTTACATTGTATCAGAGCCTTATGGCAACTAATACTGAAATGAATTCCTCTGCTACAGAGAATACACGTACATTTACTGCGATACCTGCACCTAATCTTTCTAATCCTTTTTTATTAGAGAATTTCGATAATCCTGAGACTGTGCTGGTCACAGAACTATTGATTGCAGACAACTATTCAACTTGGTCACGGGCTCTTCAGCAAGCACTTCGAGCAAAGAACAAGCTCGGTTTTATCAATGGAGCAATAGCCAAACTAGACCCCCTTAACCAGACGTTTGACTCTCATGAGCGATGCAACGACATGGTGGTGTCATGGATTCACAATGCCATGTCTCTCTATCTCTCAGATCTATTGTTGCTTTCATGGATGAAGCCAATGAAATCTGGTCAGAACTTGGAGATCGATTTTCTCAGCAGAATAGGTTTCAAATCTATGAACTGAAGAAAGCCTTAGCTGATATGGAACAAGCAAACGATTCAGTGAGCATTGATTATGGTAAGCTCAAAACTATCTGGGATGAATTGTCAAATTATGAGCCTATTCCTGAATGCAGTTGTGGAAAATTGAAGGAGTTAGTTGATAGGTATCAACAAGACTGTGTGATCAATTTTTTGATGGGATTAAATGATACTTATGATAACACAAGGGCCCAAATTATGATGATGGAACCCATTCTTCCAGTTAACAAGGTGTTTTCATATATTCAACAACAAGAAAGGCAGAAACAACTTGTCTCAAACAATGAAACTGTTGCAATGACAGTTAAGGAAAATATTAGGAATAATAAGATGTCTGGGGTTTCTGGTTATGGAAGGACATTTTCTAATGAAAAACGAAGAGACCTTATTTCAAATACTGTAAAATCCCTGGACACCCCCTTGAGAACTGCTTTAAAGCAAGTGATGCCGAGGCACCTGTTAGCACACACTGCAACTTGACTAGACACACTATAAAGAGGTGCTACAAGTTACATAGTTATCCTAAAAATCATAAGTTTTACAATTTGGGAAAGGGGAGGAGGAAGTTTTGCAAACCAGGCAGCCACAATGGAGGAGCACAGTGAGGAACAAGTCTCTTTGACCAAGGGACAATATCAAGAGCTCCTAGCTTTGCTTCAACACAAGGATGCTTCTCACCCTGCCAACCAAATTCAAACCATTAACCACTCTGAAATTAATTCTCAGCCTTTTATGTCTGGTATACCTATTTGTTTATCTACTTCACACACACACACACACACACACACTCATGAATCTTCAAATATTCCCTGGATTATTGATATTGGTGCACTAGATCATATGATCTGTCACACCAGGTTCTTTACTTCTATTAATTCACAAGCCTCATTTTCGGTAAAGTTGCCAAATGGAGATGTAGTCCCTGTCACGCATACTGGTGTGGTTAAGGTCACTGATTCATTATTTGTGTTCCTACATTTAACTTCAATTTATTATATGGTGAGAAATTGGCACAACGACTTCAATGCTATCTATTTTTTCTATTTGATGCATGCTACATATAGGACCTTTTGTCTTGGAGAACAATTGGGAAGGGTGAAGTTTGGAGCTGCTTTTACAGGCTCCTACATGAAAAAGTCTCTCCCACGGCTCTAGTGATTGTTTTATCTTCTTTTACCCTTAAGCAACCTTTCTTAGGAGCATATATAATAAATTCTGACATTCAGCCACATTTGTGGTATTATTGTTTAGGTCATGTTTCTGATTCTAGATTAAAACTTATATCTGATCATTTTGTTACTTCTCAACACAAAAATACAAATTGTACTCTTTGTTTTATTTGCCCATTAGCCAAACAGCATAGGTCACCTTTTCCTATAAGCACTAATAAAACTAATAGCATCTTTAAACTCGTCTACTGTGATATTTTGGGTCCATGCTCTGTCACGGCTCATGATGGCTCTAAATACTTCCTCTCGATGGTTGATGATTTTTCACGGATCACTTGGGTGTATAAGCATAAGAGAAAATTTGATGCACATTAAGTCCTTTATCAATTTATTTGAAACTCAATTTCAAACCACGGTGAAAATTTTGAGAAGTGATAATGGTCCCGAATTCAGTTTAATTTTTTTTGCTCTCTTAAAGGGATTATTCACCATAAAAAGTTGTGTTGAGACTCCTCAACAAAATGTGATTGTTGAAAGAAAACACCAACATTTGCTAAACGTGTCTCAAGCTTTAAGATTTCAATCGGTCTTCCTTTAATTTATTGGAATGAATTCATTCTTACAGCCACTTACTTAATAGATAGAATTCCCTCGCCTCTTTTACAAAATAAAACACCTTTTGAGGTTTTATTTCGGACCAAACCAATCTATTCACATCGTATGATTTTTGTGTGTATTCACATCGTATGATTTGCATCCACCTCCTGTCCTCCACACGTCTACTAAAATCAAAAGAACACCTCAGTTCTTGCAGTAGTACCACTGCCAACAGGCCACCTCATCTCAACATCTCCAGTCCTCTCTTAAGACAAATCATCATGTTGCAAGTAATGTTTTCCCCTCTCTAATACTCTTTCTTGTCATAAATTAGCACCTCATTTCAAAGCTTTCTCGTCATCCATTTGCACACATTTTGAACCTAACACTTATCATGAAGCTATGAACAATCCTAATTGGTGTAAAGCTATGAGCTTAGAGATAAAAGCTCTCGAGTTAAATAAGACTTGGACTCTCATTGATCTTCCACCTGGAAAGGTAGCAATCGGGTGCAAATGGGTTTATAAATTGAAGTACCACTCTGATGGTAGCATTGAAAGGCACAAGGCTAGTTTTGTGGCTAAAGGATATACACATAGGGAAAGGATAGACTACAATGAGACATTTTCTTCGGTCACAAAATTTTTCATAGTCAGATGCTTATTAGCTACGGCTGCAGTCAAATGTTGGTATTTGAAACAATTTGATGTAATCTTTCCTACGTGATGTCGTACATGAAGAAGTTAACATGAAAAGACCACCCGGTTACACAAAAGGGACTCCCACTCAAGTTTGCAAATTGTTAAAAAGCATATATGACCTGAAGCAAGCTTCACAGCAATGGTATTCCACATTTTCTACAACTCTCATACAATTCGATTTCTCTAAGTCAAAAGCATATTATAGTTTATTCACTATGGCCACGATCATTTTTTCATAGCTTTACTAGTGAATGTGGATGATATAGTGGTAGCTAGTTCTAGTTTGGAACACATTGATTTATTACAAAAATTCCTCGACACTCAGTTTAAGATTAAAGCACTAGGTGATTTGAAGTACTTTTTGGGCATTGAAGTTGCACGATCCAACAAAGAAATTTATATCTGCCAACGCAAATATACCTTGGATTTACTAGCTGATTCTAGGTTCCTTGGGGTTAAACCAATTAAAGTCCCCATGGATCAAAATTTGAAACTAAGTAAGGACTCAATGAAGGCTCTACCTGATCCAACTATATACCGTAGATTGATTGGGAAATTGATGTATCTGTCTCTTACGAGACCCAAAATCTATTATGTCATTCAAAACCTCAGTTAATTTATGGAAGCCCCTTCTTACACACATCTTCATGCAGTCCACAAAGTGCTTAGGTATCTCAAAGTGGCACCAGGTTGAAGTCTCTTATTTTCCTCTTCATCTTCATTGATCTGTGCATTTTGTGATTCTGACTGGGCTGCATGCCCTTATTCCCGGAGGTCAGTTACTGGTTATTACATTTTCCTTGGGAATTTACTAGTTTCTTGGAAGTCCAAGAAACAAACCGTGGTATCAAGTTCAGAGTATAGGTCGATGGCTAGCACCTGTTGTTAGATCAATTGGCTGAAGTATATTTTACAGGATTTGCAGATTTCTCATCCTCACTATGTTTCACTCCATTGTGATAACCAAGCAGCATTACACATTGCCTCCAATTCAGTCTTTCATGAAATGACTAAACATATCGAGTTGGATAGTCATTTAATTCGAGATCAGATTGAGGCTGATTTTATCTCCACATCTTATGTCCACACTCAATCCCAGCTTGCTGATGTTTTCACTTTTCATTAAGGCGCTCTCCTCCATTACTCTTACTTCACATTTATCCAAGATGGGAATAAAAAACATCTATTCTCCATCTTGAGGGAATATTACAGTATGGTTAGTTATTTGTATAGATATTTTATTCTGTTTGTTAGCTTTTTGTTTGCCAGGTGTGCATAATTAGTTATGATCATCTTCTATATATTTGTAGTCACGCGTTCATTGAAGGTGAGAGAATTGAATGAGAAGAAATTTAGCCACACACTCCTGCAATTCTCAAGTTCCTCTCTTTTAGCATTCTTCTATTAATCATCGATCACTTAAAAATTTTGATCATCGAACTCGAAAGTTGAGTCTATTACATGCCAAGTACTTATTAAACATAAATAAGAGCAAAATTTTACAAATTTGAATTCAGAATCATTCTTAGAAGAAAAAGACATTGGAGTTATTATTTTGAATTTTTTTTTAAATCATGCGTAGTTAAAAAGTAGAGAAAAAAATGAAAAAAGTGAAAAAAATAATTTATTTTGAAGAAATATGATTAAAAATAATTTAATCAACGGTGGATTTGTACTTGACCTTTGTTTAATTCTTATTTTCCATCACAATTTTTATAAATATAATATCTATATTTGAACCATATAAAACTTCATAAAGTACTCGAATGGAGTGTGGTTTTGAATGTGAGCGGTCTTCGGCGTCACGGGGCTCGATACTCAAGCAAAAAGTAGTTAGCGAGAAATGGGCTCAGGTTTGACTGACTGACTATCAGAGTTACAGCATGTGCTCGTCTTTCCCGCCTGCACTGCACTTGCTTCTATCCTATTTTTTTCTTTTTACTTTTAGAAAACTACATTACACTTTAATTTTTACAAGTGCCGTTAGTGTCCACATATTGCATTTAAAGTGTCTACACGAACTATTAGAAAATGTATGTTATTATTAGTAATTTCTTAAGAAAAATAGTATTAGATCTCGGTAATAAATCAATAGCAGTGAATTTGTAATTAAAATTATTGTTTAATTTTAATTTATGAAAATATTTGTAATTTTGTATAAAAAAAAAGGAATAGAAGCAAAGGATCCTTGAAAAATTCTCCAACCACACAAGTACGTAACAGATCTAAATTTAGAATAATGTTAATCAACATTATTGGTGCTACATCTGTCTAAGTAATGTTCAATTAAAGATGAAATTGTGACCAATTTAATCAGACATTTTATTGGACGACACTTGGCCATAGTTTGATTTCTTTTAAAACTAAACTCTTTAATTTCCATACTCATTTTTAATTACACATTCACATAATAAAATATTTTAGACGTAAACTCAAAATTTTTCCATAATTTTAAAATTTTCTAAAAGATCACACTATTCAAAATATCATTTCTTTAAAATAATGATCAATCAAACAGAGGCTTAGTGTCACCTAAATTAATGTTAAATTTGGCTCTATGAATATTTATAATACAAATATATATTTTCAGTAGAAATTACTAAAATGAAGAGAGTAAATGACATCGAGTTAGAAAGTCAAATTAGTAAAAATTTATGTTTTAATCCCTACCAAACATGGGCGATATACACTTTTCAGTTAAGTAATTTGTGAATTTGATTTATATTTTATAAATTCTACTAAAGAGGGAAAAAAAAAAAAACAAATGGCTTCATTCAAATTTAATAATAGGAAGAAACTCCTTCCATTATACTAGGCAAATTGAATTTAGATCTTGATGTCTAGTACAAAATCCAACCATAGTATGGACACCTCCGGGCAGGATATCCAACACAAAATACTATTTAGGATAAATTCTACTGCTAATCCTTGATTAAAAGGCGGGTGGTAATTAGTCCACCTCTGCCAATTTTTGCCGTAAGAAAATGGACAAAAATAGCCAAAAACTAGCCTCTGCAACACAAAGAACCCCCATAAATTGGGTGCCCTTTAAAAACCCACAATGAAAGGGAGGCCATATTAAAATTAGACCTCCTCTAGACCCTAAACACCGACTTTGTGACAAAGTAAATTCTACCAAACATAAGAAATTATAAGACTACTATCAAAACATCATCAACTACAGGGGCTAAGGCCCTTCACCGGAATTGGCTGCCGGCGAAGGTCTGTCCAAAAGACCAGCTTGCCGGAGCAACATTGTTAGAAACCACAATGCGGCCATCACTGGTGGTGACCTTAAACGAGAGGCTTTGGCCGTTGAGATAGTTGTTACTCTGCCAGTTTTGGCCCCAATTTCTCGACATAGGCTGCCAACCAGTTCTCGACCCCTTTATCGACACAGCATGCACATCACCGGCTCCACCAACATTGGTTATGAGTACTAGGTTGAAGTAGGAGTGGCCATTAATGGTGAACCTTATGCCTCCCCTTCTTTTGCAGGGTACCCTACAAATTAAAGTAACAATTAGTAACGTACTTAAAGTGTGCACCAATTTATCACCAAAACAGTTGCCATCAAATATTGTGCCAATAGAAATACTCCTATCAGTAAATATTCATTTATGAACCAAGGACCACAAGAATCAATGTTGAGACAAACTTTAGCATGTGGGTGCAGTAAAAATAACACGCTATCGTCACAACGGATAATGACAAGACTTGAATTCACGACGTCTTATACCATATCAGACAACTTCACCTAAATTAAGATGAAATTTAATGCTAAAAAGACAGTAATTTATCATACCTTCTGTAAGCAACTGGGACAATTCCAGCTCTGTATTGTGCAATGTGTTGAAAAACAGGCTGAGAGAGGTCAAAGTGGTGCTGTGGAGGGTTGCACCACCCTCCTGCATTGTTTGGGAGAGCATTATTTGGTGGACAGAAATTGGTGGCTGTGACCAGAATGGAACCAGGCAGGCACCATTGCCTATCATTAACACACCTAATCTCAAAACAAGACCCACAGCTCAACCCACTGTTGAACAGAGCTGTGCTTAAGGCTGCAGTATTTATACCGTAACCCTGGCTGTACAAATCTCCATAGCCACAAGCCCCACCTGCAAAAATTTTGCCAAGAGAAATGGTTAATCGACTTTCACTAAAATTAAAATCAAATTTTTAACATATATTTTGATAAAAGTTAACGAAATTAAAAAAATATGTAATTAAAATGAATGGTTAAAATTGTCTTAAACTAAAATTTAGATTTAATTCATAGGGCATATGAAATACCCAATATACCCTTAGGACGAGAAAAATTGCATACCCATTGTTCCAGAGGCATCACTTCCACCATAGAAGGTAGCATGAGCATTGATCCATCCTCCGCCAGAACCATGAACTGATGACAGCACTGAAAGTAATCCAACCAAGAGAAGACCAAAAACAGCCATTTTCCTGCAAAAAAAGGGGGGTTTTTTAGCATTTTCTTAGTACAATCGAGATACTGAACTGCTTTCAGTCCATGTTAAATATAAGCACAACAAAATAGATGAATGAGAGTTGAAAATGGCAAGAAAATTACATCGAGTTTGTGCCTTCAAAAAAAGGGCTAGAGAAGAAATGTGAAGTTGAACGAGGAAAATGTGGAAGAGGGTTAGGAATATAAATAGAGGTGGAGGCTGGGAGGGTTTGGTCGCTTGGGCATCTTTTAGTTACAGTCACTATTCACACAACTGAAAACTTTTTAAGGATGTTGGGACCAACAACTGATTCTACAAACCACCAAATAACCTTTCTTTTTTTCCTCAGATTCTATCCTTTTAAAAAACCACAAAATATATTTACAGTCGGTAAATTTAAAGTCGACTATATGAGTTTGACTCTAATTAATAGTTTGTTCAAATCTTTCCTCCGAGTTAAAACTAAGGCCAAAAAAAGACTCAAAATATTGGGCAATTCGGTCAAGAAATTAAAATTTTGAAGTTCCAAAATCCAAGTGTTGTTGCCATCACTTTACCAACCAGTTTTAAGAGTCCACCAAAGAAGGTCTGATGGTGCCAGGTTACATTAGTTGGAAATTTTGTTATTCAAAGTGGGTTACATGTAATCAATACCCATTTGCTGCAATACCCCTTTTCACTTTTTTGCTCTGTGTTATTCTTTGCTTCTTATTTTTGCCTTTACTTTTTCCCTTTTAGTTTTAAGATTAATTTCTTGAATTATCTTGTTTGCTAGAATTCAAACTATGAGGCGGCAAGGATGGATTTGCATGTTGCTAGATTCTTCTTTTACCAGCCTACAATTTTAGAATTTCTTTTGCCTTTTTTGTCCCCCTACTTTTTCCATTGTTCACACATTTTCTACACCATCTTTAGGACTAGAATTTAGGGGTTATTTATTTTACTAAATAGAGTTCAACGAGGATAAGGAAAGAGTTATATGCCTATGTTTGGCCTCCATTTTTTAAAAAAATTAAGTTTTTTCAAAACTCATTTTCAACACATTCTCCTATAAAATAATATTACACAAAAATCGAAATTTTTTACTCATTTTTTAACCAAATATTCTCCAAAAATCATCATTTCGAAACTCAATTTTTTTCCAACTTTCCACTAAAATGGAGCCCAAACAAGGGCTATATATATTATCAAGTATTTTACCTTCGAGTATCAAGTTCCCAAGCTATTGGTTGCAACCGAACATCTTTTGACACTTGAAAAATTGAATTAAAGACGTTGAATTATGAGGCTATTGTCTCTTTGATACGTTAGTTAAAACCTTGAGGATTGCTTATTTATAGGTATATGGTCATTGGGGAGGGATATGACCAAACATGGCATGAGATTCTATTCGATCTTTGATTGATTGTGAGTGAATCTTGACTAGGTTAGAATAAATTTCTAGTCTTGACTACATTTGATAGAATTAGCTTTGATTGAAAGGCATTCGAAAATTATGGTTTATATTTTAATTGAAAATTGGGTTTCCATTAGACTCTTGAACGTCGTGTTACGTGTATCCGTACAAAAAAAAAATCAGAATTAATACTTTATTAAGAGTGTGTTTGAGTCATATTATTTTGAAAGAATGTATTTTGGAATAATAGATTGATGGAGAATGTGTAGTTGAAATGAAGGAAAAGTTATTGATGCGATGGAAAATATTATTTTATTAAAAAATAGTTAAAAATGAGTAGAAGAATGAAAATGAAAATTTTAATGTGACTAAAACTAATCTTCAAACCAATTAAATATATCAGTATTACACTTGCATGTGCGTCTAATATGCCTTCTAATAAGAGAGTTTGTTTTCACCATCAAAATTCAAACGGTAATCTGATAATTTAGTAATTTTATGGACAAATAATCAACAATTTAATATTATTTGAAGTTTCATTATTTATATCATTAATGACATGTTTCTGCTGCAACTTACAAGAAAAAAAAGCGGCTAATGACTAAAATTATTCGTTTTCCATGAAAACAAAGAAAATGCAGTTTAAAGTGATTGTACCTTAAAATTCGATTTCCATTTTCATGTTTCAATCAAACGGTCAAAGTGGAATTCGTTTTCCTCGAAGGTGACATTTTCCATGAAATTCATTGCAATCAAATATGGCCTAATAATAAATAAACATTGAAAGTATTAACATATTAATTAGATGTAGGGATTGCTTCTGGACCACTGGTAGAATAAATTCAAATAAATATATTTCCATTAAAGAGTTATTTTTTCTGATTTTCATAAAATTAATCACAATGATTATTGTTTCCACAATTAAATAATTATGTTTGTTAATCTGGAGCTCCCTAATTCTTGTCAAATACTTTTCATTATTCTTGTCGATGTCTTATTAAGAAAACGGCACACGAGATTTGACTGCTCGTGAGATCTTCATAGATTATGTGACGTGTGTTTACTTATGTGATTGGCGTAATATTAGGGCCGCGATTCTTGGTGATGAGATAAAACACTACTTAGCTGTAATCTAACTTGATTAAAAGGAAAAAAAAAAAATATATATTTCCACATGCAACTATACTATCAATGGAGATCTAGGCGTAACTCAAGTGGTAAAAACGAAATATTATCACTGTAAACTGGGTTCAAATTTCATCTAAATTTCATCTGGAGGGAGGGATGAAATTCTGAAAAGAAAAAAAGAAGCTATACAATCAATCTAATTGCTCTTCGATGAAATGCAAACTAATTAGTCGACTACAAACAACTTGAATTTGAAGTAACAAACGAGAAAGCCGACTTTGAGAATGAAAGCTACAATAAAATTAAAGCGCTAACGTGCAAGAAATCTAGTAGTACAATGCACCAGAAGTCGACTTTGAGAATGAAAATTTGCTTCTACTTGGTAATAAGAAATCTAGTAGTACAATGCACCAGAATTTCGAGGCAAGGTCATGAAATGATGCCATCACGAGATAAGGGTTGTAAGACAAGTGCAGAGGTAAATTAAGTGGGTTGAGTTTAGAGTAATTGATTTGTAAATGATGTGGACGGATCAAATCCAGGGGCAAAAAGCACAGCCCATGTTAAAATGTGTAAAAAATATTATTATTATTATTATTTTTTTTTAATCGGTAAATGTGAATATATTGATC
>CAIGRN010103174.1:0-11603 GCA_903798345.1 Fraxinus anomala | reverse complement strand
TTTTTATGGATTCTGTCATTTCACATATTCATACTAAATAACGAGATAATTTATTGAATTCCAATTCCAGTTGAAATGCTAAAATTCTTAGTACACGAAAAAACCCAGAATAGAAAAGAAAATTTAGCCTTGTTTCACAAGAAAGATGAAATGCAGCAAAATTTAATAAGGGAATCATTCAATGCCAAATAATAATAATAATATACAAACAAACAATTCATATGGGTTGATTGAGGGAAATCACAACTCAATTCGTCTAGGTGCCAAAAGACTTTGTACATAAGCTTGCAATCTCGCCATATGTTTAATCCGTCGAGCGAAAGCCCTTCCATACGGGTATGCCAAATTACTATAGACGACTTTTGTCTTAGTATACAATCATGGAGTCTTGTACCATTATGGTCACGAATATATCTTATCCGAGCCTAATGCTCACTTCATAGTACTTATAACTCTCATATAAAAACCAAAAAAACTTATATCTACCCTGGTAATTAATAAGGATTAGAACTTTAAGATGATGATTGATTCCTTTGCCGACGCATTCGTGCTGCCCACGAAATGTTATCGCCGGAGTTCTTATACGTACTTCTTCTCTTCAGCTCTGATACTTGAGATTGCCAACGACTCTTCCATTCACTTTTCTCTTCCATTTGCTGCTTGCATAAAAGAATAGCCATAAGATACATGATAATAATAATCCAAAGCCCGACAGCAACCTCAAAATCAAAATTAACATATAGACATCTAAGCCAACAAACACACAATAAACACGATACACAAAGTCGAAATACAAAATTGTTGGCATTCACTTATCTTACGAAAACAGTCAGCCTAATCATGTCCACTTTTCTACATGGATGTCTACAAAAAGTAGTTTTACCATCAGAAGAAAAACGAAAAAAGAATATGGAAACACAAAAGTCATATAACTACATGATTCAACAGGGGGTTTATCAAATATTTGTTTCTAAATTTCAATATAACTTCATCTTAACTGTTTCGGTCAAATCACACTTCACCTATATTCGACACAAAATCTTTAACTAGATTGGATTTGATTCCTTCGACATTTTACTAAACCAAATGTTTATAGTCAGCTTTGACGGCGATAAACAGACAACTGTAATGTTCTTCTGGTTACACTTTTTCCATGGATTTATCCTCGATAATCCAGAGTGTTGTCCAGCTAGGATTCGAATTCACAAGAGATGAAAAATCTAAACTTGGGGACGCTGAGCTCCATTGGAGTGTGACCATGTTAGTTCCGACAGGCTATTCGCCTTTAGGATTGTCTTTAACCTTCCAAAGAATTCTATAGAGAGCTCTAAACACAAATTTCCACTCAATTCATTTATAAATGAACTTTTACAAATATCCATTTCAGTACCTGCCTAAATTTCTTAGTCCTTGATTATTTGATATTTTCTAAATCCTCCTTTTGGATTTAAATTACTTGGGAATATTTTCAGAACAAAATTGACTAAATCCAGTGTATTCTAATACTCAACTTTCATTCACCAGCAAAACCAAAAATTTATGCCTAGCCTCCTCGCACTTTGTTCAATCTCCCCCCAATTTTATCATAAAAAAGATCAATAACTTACAAACTTCATATACATCCCTTGATGTCTGATTCCAATTCAAATGAATGAATAAAATTAGTCGAGCATAAAATCAAAATCTCCCTTGATTACTACCACCCAGGACAATCAATATGGCTAATTGGAAAAAGGAAAATCGAAAGGCTTACCTCGTCGAATCTGTAATGGCCACGGGCAGAAAACGCAAGGTGAAGGCCCTTAGCCATGTCTCGATCATACAAAGCTCTCCTCCTTGGATCCGACAGCGTTTCATAGGCCTCCTGGACCATAATAAACCTCTCAGTATACTCCTGGACACTATCAGGAGGCGACACATCAGGGTGGTACTTCAGTGCCTGCTGTTTGTAAGCTTGTTTGATCTCCAATTGGGTCCCAGATTCGGGTATGCCCAGAAGATCGTAGAAGCTGACGGGGCGGTCAGAAGACAGCGAAATTGTGTCACTGTAGTTAGATTTCAGTGGTCTGAAAGCGGGTCCGGGTCTGGGTCGAAAGGAGATTGAAGAGGGAAGTGGGTCAGATCGGATTGAAGGAATGAAGAAGGAGAAGCGAAAAGGGTCGCTTCTAGGGAATGTTACGCCATGGTTGCAGCACATTCTTCTCTCTGTTTTTTGTTATGTTTAGGTGAACTTTCGTTGGCGGCACATTAATACATATAGAGGCAGCAGGGTGCTTGGAGTGGAGATTTTTTCCTTTTTATTTTTAACGTCATCTGGTACATTTATTTGAATAATAGATAGTAGGGACTCCCCAACCTAGTACATATTTTGGGTAGTGAAGATCTTGATACACGTTTTTTCAAAATACATTATTTCATAATTCGAGGGTGTATTTGAGCCATATTATTTAAAAAAAATATATTTTGAAATAGCAGATTGATGGAAAATGTGTGATTAAAAAAGAAGAAAAAGTTATTGATGTGATGAAAAATATTATTTTATTGTAAAATGTGTGGTTGAGAATGAGTAGAAGAATGTGAATGAAAATTTTAATGTGAGTCAAACGGGGGCTCATTTTAAATCATACATTTTTCAATAAAATAATATTTTTCATTACATCAATAATTTTTCTTACTTTTTAACTACATATTTTTCATCATATCACTATTTAAAATACATTATTTCCTCAATAATATTCATCAAACACGTCCGAAAAAACAAATTTAAGCATTTAACGAGAGAATGATAACACAATTTACTTCCCAGGCACAAAAAGGAACAAGATAATATAGGGAAATGACTTCTTAATTTTGCAATTTTAGACAATATGGCTTATTACGTAGCGTGAAGGGTTGTGGACTACTTCAATAACGTTATAATCGTCCCATTTAATAAATATTGTTACGTATTAAAATAATTTTTATTTACGAGCGCACCACGTCAACTCTAAAAAGCCCCATCAAAGCTTCAAATCGGGCTTAAAAGAGTCGTTATATGCCAACGTATCCACTAGCATTTGCATCAAGGTTGTCTAAGCCCAATTTAAGTATAAAACGTCTCAACCATAGAAGACACCATATAGAAAGACACGCCCGAACCTAACATTTGGATTAAAGGACAATTGAAATCTTCGTCCAAACGAAAAAAATAAAGGTCTTGGCTCGATCTCGAACATAGACGCCATTTGAATGCAAATTCTGAGACAATCAAATAAGCCTCATTTTCCATGCAAACCTTATGTATAAATAACAAAATGTATGACAAGTGTCACGTAAGTACGAAACTCAACCAAAGTGAAAGTATGAGAACTTGAACTTAATCATGACTTCTAGTATAATAATAAATATGTCAACTAAAAATAATGATCAAAAAATCCCTAAAACGTCCATAAAAAAGGCCATTAACCCAACGAAAAAGGGTTAAAAATTGAAAGGGTTCTAAAAATATGAAGAAGAAAAATCTTTAGAGATTCAATTTTGAAGGGTTCGAATCCTGGTGGGACCTGATGTTAAATTTATTTTGGTATGGAGCAATTACTTTGAAGAATGATCCTTTGTACGCAGAAGTGACAGTTAATTAGGGGAATCTGGGAACCAGTTAAGACATATATCTTGATTTACCTCCTCTAAGGTTCTAAGGGCAATGGTCTTGGAGGTTTAGGATTTAGTCCGACAAAGTTGGAACACTTGGATATTAAAAAAAAAAAATTAGGATAATCTTGAAAATCTTAGCATTATTCTCAAATCGAATTACTAATTTTGACAAGGAATCTATTGAAAACATCTTCTCTCCCCCTTTAGACAAAAGGTTCACCCAAATATCCCAATAGGGGGACAAAATCTTGTCAAAATTCTAGCAGGAATCTCCACTGTTAGCATTAAAAAAAAATCATTTCTTTTTTGCGGTCAACTATTACTATATTGAGATCAGCGTGTTGAGCAAACTCAAGATTCTTGAGCATACCTCAAAATGCATTTTCGAAATGTTAAATTTATAATATAGACCTCAAAACACAATTTTGACATTTTGATTTTTTTAAGTCAAAATTTTGAAAACAATCAAAACATGGAAAACAAGCGTCTAAATAAAATATTATTTAAAAATAAAAATAAAATTCTAACAAATAAAAATTTAAAAACAAAAATATGAAATCCTGTCAAATAAAATTTTATAATTTTTAGAAAATACATTTTGAGAAATAAAATTGATAAATTTTAAAATACAAAAAATAAAATCTAAAATTCTAAAAAATAAAATTCTAAAGATTTCTAGAAAAATAAAAATAGTCAAACTCTTCATGATTATTTACATAAAAATTCTACAAAAATGTTTAATGAATACAAATAAAAATATTCTCAGTCAAAGTCATTAATTTTTACTTCTTATATTTTGAACTCAATTTATTATTTATTTTCATTTTTATTTTCGTAGTGAGAAAATATATTGTGAGATTCACCAACTTTAAAATATAAATATTACTTGATAATATAAAATTGTTATATTTTTACTAAATTATCAAATTTTATGGAATAAAAGTCATAAAATAATTATTCAAAATTACAAACCAAACGTGTTTTTTAATTTTCTATTTTGAAAAATAATTTTTCAAAATAATAAATCAAATGCATTTTTAGTAATCTTACGATAGACTTTCAAAACAGAAATTGTAAATGAACTCAAAACTGAAAACTGAAATACAAATCAAACAAATCCTTAATATTGAAATATTTATTTCATAATCAATTAAAGGCAAAAATGTTCCAGACAATCCCTTAAATAGTAACCATCTTGCAAATTTAGAAGCAAAGTATTAATTAAATTTGTATAATCTAGTTCAACAATTTTTCAATTCATTCAATCTTTCACGTGACAAGTTGGTTGGGTATAATTCTTGATCAACTTCAACTTGAAAAAATATTTTTTTCTACATGTGCAACTGCAATCGGTGTATTAACAATTTTTTTGTAAGCAATATAAACATTTAGAAAACAACTATTCATTTTCTTCTTGATAATAGCGACTCAAGATTGTAAACTCCAAACATAAATCATAGTTTTCAATGCACATAAATATGGCAAACAGATTTACGCACATTTTGCAAACAAATTGTTATTAGGTGCAAATTCATCTTTTCGAATATTTTTCACATATTTCTTCATAAAATGGTCACGCATTAAACCAATTAACAAGATTTGCGTGTTAAAAAGAAAAAAAATGGTTTTTATTTCTAGATTTTGCATACTGTTTCATACCTTTATCTTTTTAACAACACATTCTTAAAAAATTACTTACAAAATTGCAAATTATATATCAAAAAATAAAAATCAAATCAGGACTAAGTTTCTAATATCATTTTAGATACATTTTCAATTGAAAAATATAAAATAAATAGAATAAAATAAAACATAATAGTCCAGGCGGGGACCATATCCCATGTTCCCATCCCGTTCTTGTTACTAAATCGGATGAAACTCCTCGCCTCATAAGTGGCGTGTTAAGGCAAGACAAAGTCGTATAATTTTATCATCTCTATCAATAAATAAAATTTTATTTCAACTTCATTGGATGATATGTTAGTGATCATGTTGCTATATTGGACGATAATCACTACTTCGATACTTTATTTGAATATATTATTTAATGTGACTGAATTGATATATAGATCAATCATTAACACAAATCATCATTATTTTAGGTTGCTTACTATCGTGGTCGTTCATCTTTTCGGTTTCCAATCCTTTGTTGTTCACTTGTTAATGAATATCTATCATCACCGATGTTACAATATCCGTTTAGGTAACACTATGTAATATGCTCAGTTAAAGATAAAATCACGTAATTCATTTAATTGTACATTTTATTTAATGTCACTTAACGTTATCTAAATTGTTATTATAACACCGATAATACTAATTGGTATTACCCTTTTTTTTTTTTAAATAGTTGATTAAGATTGTCTTTTAAGGACCTCTAGAAGAACCATGTGCAGACAATAACTTTTGCAACTCTACCATCAAGTCTTGAAAGACATTGATATTATTAAAGGCTGATTCAATATTTTGATGATTCTGACATGCTTCATGCTTTATAATAGAATTATCCTTTTATTTTTATAAATCATCATTGGGATAGGAGAATAACTTAGTGGATATGTACTGTAAACATTTCTATCATGTTTGCTAGACAACAATCTATATAGTACAAAAAAATAAAAAAGCAATTTTGATGTAATCAATATCAAATATTTGATGATCTGATCGCATGACAAAATTTTCCAACTTTTCATACCAATAATGAGTATTGATCTAATACTATATCTTGAAGTAATTTGAAAATTTTAAGTAGATTCAATTTTTTTCAACATTAGTGTGTTTCGTATTCATAAGAGTTTAGAAGAAAAAATCAAACCTACAGTGAAGGAAATATATTGATTTGGAAAATAAATATCCTATATGAAGTTTCCAAAAATTACAACATTTTAAGTTGTATGTCCACGTGGCCGGTTTCTATTGGTTGGAGCATTTGTTCCCGGATTGTGCTTCTTCGCTTAGGTTGTGAACCGTTCGATTTAATCAACGGCTGTGATTTAATTAAGCCTTATTAACACGTTTGGCTGTGACTCTTGGGTTTTATTCATGGTTCTGCGTCTAGTTTCATAAGGGCGAAAAGTGCTCTGATTTCTTGAGCTCTCTCTGCGTGATTTCTGTTTCCTTCCATAGATTTAGGAGTAATTCTTGTATTATTCTGGGCCACCTTCGGATATGATAACAATGGCTTGAGTTTGTTTTTGGCTGATTTGATTAGTGATTGTTATAGTGATTTATGCGATAGGGTTTGAGTTTTTGTTGAAGTTCTATGAGATCCTTTGTTTGATCTATGAATAGAACATGATAATGGTGTGATATTTGGTTCCAATTGTAAATATCTCTCTGAAAGGTTTTTCTTGGTGCATTAGTGGATTGAGCTGGTAGCTAAACCCTCCAGATTAGACATAGCCGAACTGGATTAACATTTTTTGTGTTGATTTCAATTTCTACAGTATGTGTTCTAGAGTGTGTGTTGTTCTTAGTTGTGCATTATTTGGGTATTATTAATCTCTGTCTGCATTCTTGGGCGCACTAAAACCCAACATATATATTAGTTCAGTTCAAGAAAATTTTAGCTCAACTTCTCCATAAGATACAATATATTATTTTCTACTCCGATTAACAAAAAAAAAATGTTGTTTTCTTTCATAGTAAATATTTTGCCTAGAACACAATATTCTATAAAGTTTTATTAGTAATATATCAACATCAACAAAAAAAAAGGACTTTTGAATTTTGAAATTTCTAACAAAAATAAAAAGTTTCTCGTAAACTAAAAATAAAGTTTTGTAGCATGGATGGTGCTTAGCATCCGTCTACATGTTATCAGATGGCATTATCCAACAAGGCGAGATTTCTATGAGGGTGGCCGGTCGTTTTTGCAACACTACAAATTCTGGAAAGACGTCGATGATTTTGATTGTAGAAAAAACATGACACTTGGACATCTTCAATTGTTCTGTTGGATAAATTGTGTATAAATTATATTCTTTTAACAAAAAACAAGTGCATACAAATATGGACATAGTAACGACTTATCAAAATCATGGCATGTGCATAAAAGTTAAGCAAAATGGCTTATTGATACATAGAAATAATAATGAGATGAAATAAAGCGAGATATACGAATGCAAATCTCCTCAAGATAGATTTCATCCCCTGCACTGTTCTAACATGATCAAATAAAAGTCCGTCTCTCGAAATACAAACGCTTCTTTCAAAAATAATATAGTACAATATTAATTTTAGTAGGCGAATCAACGTTTGACTGTACTCTTCAAAAATGAATGATATCAATGATAAAATATCGAACACGAATCTCAAAAATAATTTGAAAATTATTTTGACATAATTTGGAGAAGGAAAAATTAGAAATCAATTATATGGAATTGATTTGGAGTATAAAAAATGGAATTAAGGTCTTTATTTATGAATTTTTAAGTGGCTTTATGAATGGTTGCATCTTTTAACACAAACTGCACCTTTCGACATTAAATGATATAGTATACGCCCTATCAAATAGTCATGCATTTTTATAATGCACCTTTTAAATAGTTACACCTATTCTAAGTAATATCATCATTTGTATGTATCTTCTGCAATTGAAGAGACATCTATTGGAGACATATTTCAATGCACTATAAATAATACCAATTATTACAACATGTTCTGAGTACGATTTCTCGAGTATTTTAGGCTAATTTAAAGCTGTGATGATTTTGGCATGCTTCGTGCTTTAATATAATTATCCTTTTTTAATATAGGATAATCAATTAGTTGATATGTACTATAAACATTAATATCATGTTTGCCACCTACATTGTACAAACAATGATATTTTAATTTTTGCTTATATATCCAATGATATCGGTTCCTATCAATGTAAAATGTTGATTTTGTTTTTTACACTTACATGACCAACATATTTCGACTCAATTCGTGTCCACGTGTTTAGCTCTTGCACAGTGGATAAATCGTTAGATGCAAGCAACCTTCTCCAATGGTAAGGGCGACGAGCGTAAGGACTTCAACGATCAAATTAGTCAACTTGTAGACATGTATTTGGGTGTGGAATGGATGGAAGACGTGAGCCACGTTAGTGTAAGGCACCAAAGGTAAATAGAGAATAACAACGTAGCAGTATTACTATGAGTGTGTAAAATTGCATTACGTAACTAAGTGTGAGTTGTTATAGTATAAGAGATGAAGTGGTTGTCGTTGGATAAAAGGACATGTGACCTCATTTTAATGGTAGATGATCTTTATCATAGGTGTCACTTCACCAGTTATATGTTCTAGGACATATACTAATTCTGAAAAGTAATCACTCTATAGCCTAGACCTGATATCTGAAAAGCAAATTGACAAGTTGAATGAGAGGTGCTTACTGTAGTGAGGTCATATCAATCAATCACAAAAAATCTTGTACGGGAAATCTCTTGAAAGAGGTGAAAATGGATGATGCCTTTGCATGTTGATAGGTTAGTCAATTAGAATTTACTTTGTAGTAGGTCGTGGCACCTCGCCTTGACCATTGAGGATCAACCTCTACATTGGACCTCAATTGAAGTGGTGCATCACTTTGACTTCCTATGTATGGTGACCTCAGAAAGGCAAATAGGATAGTGATGTGAAGTGCAGACCTTATTTGATTTGCTAGTTGGCTGTCATGTAATCGATGCTTGAGCCTTTTCGATGAAACATTACAATAGTCCTCCACGTTCAAGTATAAATATTTATATAATGAGTAGGCTTTAGGTTGAAGGTGAGTACGTTACTCGTGATATGTAGTGCGGTACGAGTGTGTTCATTGTTGGAAAAGTGAAGCATTTATTCATTTTTAAATGTAATGTGGGACATTTATTCATTCAAATGCAAAATGATTGATAGATGGTGGGGACTCCCCAACCTAGTACATGTCATATGTACAGACTTGATTTGCTAGCTGATTGTCATATAATCGATGATTGGAGCCTTGTCAGATGAAACATAACAATAGTCCTCCTAGTTCAAGTATAAATATTTATATAATGTGCAAAATTTAGGTTGAAGGTGAGTACGTTACTCGTGATATGGAGTGTGGTACGATTGTGTTCATGGTTGGAAAAGTGATGCATTTATTCATTTTTAAATGTAATGTGGGGGCATTTATTCATTCAAATGCAAAATGATTGATAGATGGTGGGGATTCCCCAAACTAGTACATGTCATGTGTACATGAAAGAATAAATTTAACAAGGGCATGGTAACAGAATTTGCTTCTCGCTTCCCAAACACAAAAAGAAACTAGATGATAAGGGAAATGACTTCTTAATTTAACAATTTTAGTTAATATGGCTTAGAACATAGCGTGAACGGTTGTGGACTACTTGCATAATGGTATGATAGTCTAATTTAATAATTACTATTACGTATTAAAATAATTATTATCCAAGAGGGTTCCACGTCAGCTCAAAAAGGCCCATGAAAATTTCATGCCAGCCTCAAAAGAACACCGTTACATGTTAGCGTGTTCACTAGCATTTAAGAAACAACTATTTCTTCAAATAATATACGGATTTTTTATTTTTATTTTTTGTTTTTCTTGATAAATAGCAACTCAAGACGTCAATTCCAAACATAAATAATAATTTTTCATGCACATAAATATGAAAGTAAAGTAAACAAAATTTGGCACAATTTGCAAACCAATTGTCATGAGGAGTAAAATCATCTTTTTTTAATACTTTCCACAATTGTTTTCATAAAATGGTCATGCAATAAATTTAGCTTATTTGAGCCTCATTTATTGGAAGAATTGTTTGAAATAGTAGATTGATGGAGAATGCATGATTAAAAAATAAGAAAAAAAAATTTGAATTTACATGTATTTTATTTTATTGAAAAATGTGTGGTTGAAAATAAGAGAGAAAAAGTGTATTTTAAAAATAATATGGATCAAACAAGGGCTAAACTTTATCAAGATTTGCTTGTAGAAAAAGGAAGGATTTTTATTTCAAATGTAGTATTTAAAATAATAAATCAATTAACGTCATATCGTCGTTGATTATTAAATATGCTTATGAAAATATCACTCCAAAGAATAATATTATGTTACATCATGTCGTGGTCATCTCTAATGGAGAAAAATAGCATTAGTGAAAATACTCACTTGTACTAAAAATTCAAAACACTACTGAATTAGTTCCCAAAACATGCCCCTTACCATAATACTATCACTCATACTAGATAATTAATTATGAGCTGAATTTGTTCTCCAAACACGCCCCTTACCGTAATTTTACAATCAAACTTCCCTAATTCATTTCGATTCATATTCATCCTCATTATTCTCCATCTAGAATCCTTTCGAGAAATCGAAATCATCAGATCGATCTTTTCACATATTCACAACACATAATTAATCCATCAATTGTTTTTTTTTTTCTAATCAATGTTTTGATCTTCAATACATGCGTGTTTAGGGTGTTTTTTTTTTTTTTTGCCAATATATAAACCCTAATTGGAGGTGTTATATCACCATATTCAACCAAATTGAAGCATTTCCTTTCCAATAATTGCCGTTTTTTCAAGTTTTAACCACAATATAGCAACACCCAAAAGCGGTTCTACATCCTTGGGTTGCGTAGCGTTAGGCATGACATAAAGATGAAGAGGGTGATTATTGAATAGTGTAGAACGAGAAGCTTGGTGTTCTTTTGTCTAATTATATGAATATCATTATGTAGCAGATTATAATCTTTTGAGTTGTGTAGTTAATTTCAGCTTTTGAAATGTTTTGCTATGTTCACATTACTGCTATGGTGGCTTTTAACATGGAAATGTCAGTATAATGCTTTATTATTTCTTCATTCATACTCCAAGATTTTAAAATAATATTTTCTATTCATAATTCTGGAATTATAAAGTTCTATTGGAAATGCATATGAACGATCAATTGGAATTCAGTTTGAAAATTATAAGACCATATCCCCAAA
>CAIGRN010103162.1:0-19847 GCA_903798345.1 Fraxinus anomala | reverse complement strand
TGGAGCAAAAAGTTATGACCCTTTTTTCGAGATATCTCGTTTTGCCAATTTTCCATGTAACTCTTCTTCGAACTCTAACGCCAATTGTCCTACATCAAATAGTTAATAAGGTTCCACTTCCCCTGCTATGTGCTGCATTGGCCATTGGTGTACATCTTGCTGCTAAATGGGCTGGGTACCGACATTTGACTTGGATGATTGTTTAACTCGCCTCATCAGTTTGTCCTTTTCATTTCTGGGTCTAAATGCATATGTTGTTTACACCATGAATTGTATAGTGACTGTATTTTTTGTTCATCGCATCCTTTATGAATGTTGTTGACTAGTAAAGACGAAGAAGAAAAAAATGATTATGATGTTACCAGCAGATAGATGTATTTCTTCTTAATCCTCCTCTGGAAATTGACTATTTATCCCTAAATTTGTCTACATAGTTGTGTATATCTATGGTAGGTCCGGTCTGAAACCTGGTCAAATGCTCATTATGCCAGTTTGGACCAGATTACATATGAGCAATCCGACAGTTTGGACGGGTTTATAGAAACTCGAACAGTTTGTTGGGTCAAATGTTTTCTGAAGCATATTCTTTCTAAAGTGCATGGACTGGTCTCAAACATGGGATTTGTCATTTTTGGTAGAAAATGAGAAGTCTTTATGAGTACACTTATTTCTTTGTCAAAATCCTAACTGTAGTACAAATGTCTAGATTGAACAATCAAATACTTATATCCATTGGTATACCATTCTCTTCTAAAATTCGTTTTAAATTAACTCTTACAATTTCATTATATTTGTGTCTCATTTTTTAAATATATTTACATACATTATACATATATTACTAATTTTACAATGGTATAAGGGAAATACAGGCATGTCAATTGAGCCATTTATCTTTGAACCATCTATTTTCTCTAGTTTTGCTCCAGTTAGATGATTTGGTATTGATTTGTTAGTATGGTATGATATCCCATTTTGGTGAATCTTCTCTTAGTAATTTGTTACGATTTAATTACGGGTGAGCATTTACATAAATCGATTAAAATAATAGGAATTAATTAGGTCGAGAGAGGCTATATGTACCGGGGGGGGGGGTGGGGGGGGGGGTTGTCAACCCCCCGGTACAAATAGTATTTTTCAATTAGGTCATGGACACATATATTCCTCTAATTTTGAAAAGAATATGATGTAGGATGGTCGGTTATTGTTTTGATTGTGGGGAATTAGGTCATGTGGTCTTTTAACGGCTCAACTTACATAAATCGTGAAGCCGGGACCAAATTTTGCTATGTCAATAAATGTTCGGAACCACTTCTTTCAGTTTTGAAGGTTGGGAATGAATCAGTAAGAGTCATCAAAGGTTGGGGGATGAAATGAGCAAATTTTACTATTCTTGCTCCAACCTAACTTGAGCCCATTTAAAAGAATTCGAAGTACCCATTTTCAGTCTGGACCGTGTTAACAGGTCTGGACAGTTTGACCCAAACACTAGAATATTGTAGTGCAAAACCCTAAACTGCTTCCCCCTTGAAAAAATTTCTGCCCAAACTCTCGTTCTTTGAACCCATGAACACAATTCTTTATTGATTCAGCTTGAAGGAAATTCCCTACGAAAAAATTCCTGAATTTCTTTTGAATATGTGATATCTTTTGTGTGTTGTTAAAAAAAATTACGATAGAAGATGCAGGCCAAAAATGCTCGTGCTAAAGCGTCTAATCCTTGTCAAATGAATTTCAACAGTCTTTTAATTTCTAAATCTCTAATTTATATATTCTTTATTATGATATTTTAGATCATTTTAAACAATATGCTGCCAATGATTTTTTTGGATAGTGATATGATCATTATTTCCATAGATCGAGCATATGTCTCTAGAGAACTATATAAAGCTTGTTTAGCATGATTCAGCTAAGGAGTCATCGGAAGTGATAAGGTCTTTGAGACATACCTCGAGGACTAATATCATACTTTCATGATATTTGGTGATGACCATACGTCTTCGAGTACTTTCCTTTAAACTCAAAGACCTTTCTATTTAAACAAAAGGAACATACTCTCCAAGGATTCTAAACCTATCCAAACATCTTAATCCAAGACTCCTACGTCTAGGAGGACTCTATCTCAATAAATATTATAGTTGTATTATAATCAGACCTGCAATTATAGTGCAATCCCAACACCCATCTTAAGTAGAACTCTTAAGGACAAGGATATTCAGCTAATCTCTCTAACTTAAGAATCGAACACACATCAACGTCTTTGTTTAGGTACCAGAAAGCTTTGTTCGTGCTCATCATCAATCATCAAGCTTGAGAATTCACAAGTGCAGATTTTTGGTAGCATCATTGGCGTCGTCTGTGAGAACCTCTACAAAAAACCATGGTTAATACATGTTCAGGTCTTCCTCCAGCATGCTCATCCACTCCAAATCCACCTCCTATTGTGGATTCCCCAATTCACCAAGAAAAATCATCAGAAATATGAGACCCCAACCAATAGTGATTACCGCAGGAGCATTCGAAGAACTCCGTCAACAAGTTGACACATTGACTCAATTGCTAAGTCAAATAAATTTTTATCTGACATCGACACCACTAGGAGGTTTCATGGCCGATGCTTGAGCTCGGGTCACTCGAGACATCCATGATAATGGTGGATCGAGTGCCTCGGGCGAACCTCCGTTGGCCTCGACCTCGAGATTGGTTACTAACACTCAGGCAAACTTGCTTGAATCATACAAGATGAGATTATAGAAGGTCTACTGTAGAATACCCAGGAAATAATAGGATTTATCCCTAAGACTCCATTTACGTCGGAGTTACTCTCATATCCACTTCTTGGAAAGGTTCAAGTTCCCCGGCATAAAAGGAGTACGATGGGACCATAGACCCCACCAATCACTCAACGTATATATGGATGTGATGACCTTATAGGTCTCGCCAGACCTCGACGATGTGTAAGGCTTTACTTGAAACTTTGATTAATGCCGACAGGGATTGGTTCGCCACATTAGAGCCCAATTCTATAGACTCATTCTTGAACCTGACCAATAAATTCTCTGCTTTCTTCGCAAGTAGTAAGTGCATCAGGAAGACCGTCGCCTCCCTCATGCAACTCTGCCAGAGGCCGAATGAGAGCCTGCGAAACTTTATGAAAATGTTCAATAAAGAAAGACTACAGATACCCAACTTTCACATTATAGCAGATGTCTCAGCTTTAATATATGCAATAAGGTATGAAGCTTTCAAGATCTCTTTATCTAAAACCTCGTCGAAATCGGTGACTGAGCTCCTTACCCAAGGAGAAATATATCAACATGGAGAAAACAATAAAAACTGGCTCGACCTCTGAGAAGCCAGAACATAAGAGGCCACGTGAGCTAAATTCGTGACAAGATCATGCTCAGGGTAAGCAGAGATAGAAAATACCACCTAGACCATTTGCTCATTAGAATACCTCTAGGACCAACATACTGATGAAGATCAAGGACATGAAAGAGCTGAAGTGGCTCCCAAGGTTGTGATCTTCCCCTGAGACCAGGAATAAGAGCAAGTATTATGACTACCACAACGATCATGGGCATACCACGGAGGATTGCATAACATTACAGCGAGAGATTGAAGCATTGATTAAAAAGGGATTCGTAAAAGTGTATATTGGGCATGACGAGCGTCCCAGGAATGACCACAACAAAGGAAAGATTCCAGAATCTAGAGGAGGTAACCATCCAACGACTGGTACTATCAATATTATAATCAAGGAGAGATTCAAACAGAGGGTGTAAACAATATGCCTGACGATACAGTTCAACTCCAAAGACAACTGCTTTCTACAACATGGAAGACATTGCCTTTGAATCAATGGACTTGGAAAGCATATCATCTTCTTATGATGATACCTTAGTCATTGTTGCCATCATCGCCAACTTTGAAGTAAGAAAAATCTTGGTTGACAAGGGAGTGCGGCCAATATACTGTCTCATGAGGCCTTTACAAAGATGGGTATTTTTTGCAACCTGCTCAAGGCAGTCAAAACCCCACTCCAAGGATTTGGGGGGGGGGGGTGGAATAATCATCCCAGAAGGAGTTCTCAATCTTCCCCTCACATTGGGCTCAGCTCAATGACAAGTGACATAAATCACATCTTTTCAGTTAGTTCGTGCTTCGGTGGCTTACAATGCCATCCTCAGGAGACTACTGCTCAATAAGATCAAAGCTATTGTATCCATCTTGCTATGAAGTTTTCTACAAGTAACGGCGAAGGGATTGTGTGTGGAGACTAGGCAGCGACTAAGTCAACATATGATCTTCACATTTATAAACAAACAGCTTAATGTAATCTGACAAGCACTGATTGGTTTATAAATTCATTTAAATTTATAAATTTACACTAATTTTTATAAACAATATATAAACAAATAACTTAATATTATTATAATTAAAATTGTGGGATATCTTAATTATGTTTATAAGAATCTAGACTGAGATTATGAACCAAATTTAGATGTCTAATCAAGAATTAGTACATTTTATATACATAGAGGGATTATCCTATTAAGCTAAAGATATATATCTAACCCACTCATACCAGAAAGAAATAATTAAATATAGTAAAGTAACAAGTTTTGGTTTTTTAGCACTAACAAATAAATTAATAATTAAAAGAGAAAATTTCAGCGAAGACCCAAATCTTTCATTTTGATGCAGATTACAGTTTACCCTTTCATTTTTGCGATCATAATTTCAAACTTTTATATTTAAGTGCAACTATGGTCCAAATCACTGATTTCATCCATAATGTCATTAGTCAACGATGAAATCACAATCTTAACTCAAATGGAGATGTTAAATGAGGGGCAAAATAATATATTTACAAATTTCATGATTAAAACAATTAAATAAAAATAAAATAAAAGTACTGTTCATCTTCCCCAACCTCTTAACACCTCAACCCAAACTAAATCAAAACCCCACCCATCATCACTGTTACAGCCACCACACTGACTGCAATACATTCAAATATTGCTTACCCGTGTGAACTTCAAAGCTGCTGGCCCTCCTCTTCCACCACCCCCACAATTACAACTATTTACATACATCCTTACTATGAAAAACATAGTCAACATATGTTCCTTCACAGACGTTCTGTGTTTCATGCTGATGTTTTGTAAGATACGAACTGCCTCAAAACAAGCCCTCCTAGTTTGGTGTCGAAACATGCCCTTCAAACTTTCTAGTATGTCATAAGAGGTTACTCGACTTTCAAGCTTTTGTTGTAACACGTTTGACATTGATGACAAAAATGTAACAACGAGTCATCTCGCCAACTGTGATCCACTTATTATACGCATCCCTCTTGGCCTTGCTTGTTATCTCAATAGGTTCCTTGAAACGTTCCTCATCGAGCACAAAATCAAGTTTTTCGATAAAAAGCACAAACATCAAGTTATGTTTCCAATCCATATAATTATTCCTGACAAGTTGTTTTTGTTTTAGAATAACAAAAAATGCGTTGAGAGACATTTTGTTGAAAAATAACTATTTATTGCAAATTAAAATTGAGCAATGAATAATAATTTAGCATATGATGCATGAATGCATATATAGATCTATCTAACTACAATAATGCAACGATAACTTGTTCCTTGTGATCCAACATGCCCCTCTATAGGAAAAGTCACTATGTTCACTGATCAAGTTAAAATTCTCCTACTAGACCAATTATATCTGACAACAAATGTCTATATTAAGCCTAACATTGTTTTATTTGGTCACCAAAATAATAAATGAGAGCAGCTATATGAGGTTTGTGGATTTTGATTTGATTGTAAAACCTTTGTCTAGATTTTTAGATACTTGAAATTAATTCCGGACTATCTAATCAAGAAACTCGAACAATGCGATATAGGGTCTGTTACAATACCGGTACGAGGCAAACGTGTTACTTTGCTTATGGATCGACTAAAGGAGACCACGTGTTTTTATTTAAATAAACATCTACTCCCACTCATTATTTTTAAAGTAATGAATTTTAATTTTAAATAATTACCAAATATTCACATTAATCAAATTAACTTGCAGTTCAATTATTACGATTTTTTCATCTAGAAAAATTTAATCCAAATTAAATTAATCAAGGAAAAATCAGTGTTCAATGATATACATCTTATTCATAGTTTTATGAGCGATGTCATAAATAAATCAATATGTCACGATATCAAAGCGTTAATATTTCAAACAATAATTTAAAGTATTTATGAAATGATAAATTAATAATTATTTGTGGCCCCAAAAAGACTCAAGAATTAAATTAAAAACTAATTGGACTCAAGCCCAATATTTAATCTAAATTTTCAGTCCAAAAAACTCTAAGAATTCAATAGTAGCAATCCAAGCAGCAATAAGATTCCTCCATCGTACTTGTAAAAAATAATTTCGAATTCGACTTATCCAAATTAGATTTGATTCGTAAAAACAAACCCAGACCAAAAGTCAGCTTGAATCCACGCGACACACACACACACACACACACATATATTCAGGTCCACACGCAGACCAAAATTTGTCTGCACGACAGACATTTTTTTTTTTAAAAACCGTTTGCAATTTTTTTTTTGCTGTAATTTCTTGATATCCTTCGTCATGTCTTCTAAGTTTTCAATGTTCAATCAATTTACAAGATTTAACACTTACACACTTACAAGAATTAAAAATTACATAAATTCTATGTCAAGAAAGCTCACAATTTTGAATCTAATTGAAAAGAAAACTAAATCAAGATGATGGAGTCGTAATCCACATATCTTGTTACAACCTCGATATAACAAATTACAACTTGAATTACCCGAAAATAAAAAAAATATTCTTTAATTCAAGAAATAAGACCGTTAAGATGTTTACGTGTATATTATATAAAGAATTAAGAATTTGAATCTTTATCTAAATTCGATTGTCAATTCTTGAATTAATTCTGAATCACGAGCTTTCAACTTTTTAGATCACAAGATTCCAACTTTTAATTATAAGAACTTGATACTTCAAACCAAGTCTTCTATGATATTTTTCAAAGTTAAGATTATACCGAAGGGTGGACACTTTTTTTAATTAAATCAAGAGACTAATTCTTGGATTGGACAATTGAATGAAGTAAGAAAATAATTATTTTCTTTCTTCGAATTTGAACACTATGAAATATTGTACCCTCCTTTAATCACAAAACCCAATAAATCTTTAATACTTTTCTTTGACCTGCTATTTATGTATTTTATCTTTGTCCGAGGTTCGATAATTAGGTATGAACATAAATGATCGTTTCACCCTTCTAATTATTCTCACTAACTTAAGTATCATTTTCTTTAACAATCCCATGAAATTTTTAAGGGCAACGGTTCCCGACACAAATTTATATTATCTACTTCCCTCATTCTCGGTTTCCCAACTCACCGAAATATTTGACCAATCAATTTAATCTCACCCATTTGTGAATCAAAGAACTATTAAAATTAAGAAAAGATATACAAAATTTGACAAGAGATTTAGATAAAAACACGGCGAACAAGTGAAATATAATTCTTTGCACGGTGATGCTATAGAATTAAACATGACACGTGGTCTGTTTAATACACTCCAAGTGTACTAGTGTTACCTTTAATTATTTATGTGAAAAGGACAAATCACAAACTCGAATAGTGTTGGTCAACACTATAGCCTTCCAGTACAAAGTGTCAATCTTTATACATTGGTTGGAAACAAATTATTTATGATCAAATGTATCACACTGTACTTCTCAATGCAAATACCCAACTTATATTATTACAAGTTATGCATTTTAATTCACATGCTCAATAATAAATAAATACAATAAATGAAATAAAACAATTTTATTTAATATAAGAATTTTGTTATTTTTACATTAGCAAAACTATATTATATGGGTACACAACCTAACAAATGACTAAGATTACCACAAAACTAAAACGTTTTTTTACATCAGCAAAACTATACTATGTGGGTACATAACCTAACAAATGACTAAGATTACCACAAAACTAAAACGTTTCATAAATGAAGAGTTTTATTTTCCAAAAAATAAAGAATTTAGAGATTGGTTTTTCTCTAATTTTGATGTAGAAACTCAAAAGAATTTTAAAGAGAAGTTTTATAAAAATGCTCAATTATGCAGTAATTACTTCAAAAGAGTGGTTTGAGTTGATTTCCACATTGATAAAGAAACACAAACTTGGAAAGCCATGGATAGCCAAAGTCGTGGAACTTTTCATTCACTTGTAAATCCAGTTTTTGTTGAAAGCAAAAATGATGTTATGGAAGCACAACCCTTTTCAAAGAGGGAAGAATCAAGTATTGATAAAATTACTCTACAAACCAATTTTACAAAAATCGGTATACATCAAATTGGCAAACAACTAAATAGAATTCTATTTGTAAACAAGAATTGAAAAATTCTTTAAATCTTTCAAATCCTTCACCATCTAGAGAAGTTCTCCATCCAGCTATTGTCAACCTAGTATCTCTTTAGAACTTGGAACATTGAAATCCAGAAATGAAGAGTTAATTGATGCTTTAGTTGGAAAACAAAAAAAAGACGGATGTTTCTGAAAAAGGAAGGAAAGTAAATGTTATTACTAAAAATAATTTCGATTCCGAAAGTCTTTCAAATGAAATAGAAAATTCTGAAACTTCAAGAAAATCTTCTGAAGATGATTATGTTTTGGAAAAAGATATTAGTAACATTTCAAAAGGTTAAAACTAAATCTACTTATAATTTTTATCATAGACCTTCTACACAAGATCTTCTTTATGAAGAAGTAGAAGGCAGGTTCCCCAATAGTCTAAATGATAGTACCATTGATGAATGGAACATAAATGCATTATCTGAATATGGCATAATTAATCTTACGCAAAAAATGTTTGTATGCCCAGATACTATCAAATGGAATTCACCCAGAAAACACGCTGATTGTATTATTGTTGATTTTATTGGACAACTAAAAAGCTGGTGGATAATTATCTCATAGAAAATCAAAAGAACTTAATTCTTTTTTCTACCAAAATTATTCCAGTGACTAGGAATGAAGGAAATATTCTTAAAACAGAAGATTACTCATCTCAACTATTATTCATCATTTTTATTGGAAACTCTATAACGTATAGTGAAAACTATACTAGTTTACTTTTAAATTTAAAGTGTAATACAGTTTCTCATTTTAGATGGTATAAAAATGTATTTCTTTCAAGAGTCGTGAATGTTAATGGATGTAATACTGAGCTTTGAAAAGAAAAATTTATTATTTGTTGAAAACGTTAGGCAAAAATTAAATGATGACATTAGAAGTCTTGAAGAAATGACATATTAAGCTAAAGCTAAAAGCTCAAATTGAAAAACAATGTAAAAAATGTGAGTTAGGAGATTTTTATGATCAGATTTTTATAGCAAACCAGAAGCTGAATCTTCTGAAAGAAGAAGGAAAAAGGAGAAATTGTATCCCTCTTATATTATTAAAAAAAAATTAAAGATTTTGAACAAAATCTCATTTCTAAGGTTTGCATTGATTTAACAAATGCTTTTTGGAACAAGCAACATATTATTATGTTTCCTTAAATTAAAGATTTTGATGATACAAAATCGAGACCTATTCAGATGAATAACGATCTCAGTAGAACATTAAAAAAAGAAATTGAAAGTCTCTAAAAAGTTTTTCCCCATGAAATCTTAGTAGAACATTGAAAAAGGGAAATTGAAAGTTCTAAATAAGAAGATTATCAGAAAAAGCTGCTCCCATGGAGTTTAGCCACTTTCTATGTCAATAAAAATTCTGAAATAGAAAGAGGAGCTCCCAGGTTAGAATTAATTATAAATCGGTAAATGAAATTTTACAATGGATTATGTATCCTATTCCAAATAAAAATGATCTTCTAAAAAGGATTCATAACTCTAGAATTTACTCAAAATTCGATATAAAATTAGAATTTTGGAAAATTCAAATCAACGAAAAAGATCAATATAAGACAACATTTACAGTTCCATTTGGTCATTAGAATGAAATGGAATGGAATGCCTTTTGGCATGAAAAATGCCTCTTCGGAATCTCAAAATATCATATATATTGATGATATTTTGATCTTTTCAAAAACTATTGATCAACATTTTAAACATTTAAATATTTTCTTGCATATCATACAGAAAAATGGGTTGTAATATCAGCTAAGAAAATTAAATGATTGCAAACAAAAATCAGATTTCTTGGTCCAAAAATTGAACAAGACGGTATTATTCCTACAAATAGGAGTATTGAGTTTGCTGAAAATTTTCCTGATGAAATTGAAGAAAAAACTCAATTAAAATTATTTTTGGGAAGCTTAAATTATAATTATATTTTTTTAAATCAAAATATTGCTTTTGATATGAAACCTATTTCTAAAAGGTCAAACATCTCTCTTGCTTAAATCTTGCCAATTCTAATTGGTACAAGATTGTTGAAATAGATATCTTTGATTTTGGTTATTGAGGTATTCTAAAACAGAAAAATCCTAATTCTTTGAAATAATAATTAGTCAAATTTACATCTGGAGTATGGAAGAATGCCCAGAAAAACTATTCAACAATTAAAAAATAAATTTCCTATTGTCCTTTGTGTTTCAAAATTTTAACTTAAATAAAAAATTTCTTATTATGGTAGATTGCAAATTTGCTAAAGATAGTCTTTTAAAAGATGTTAAAAATATTGTGTCCAAACAAATTTTTGCTAGACGGCCTTAACAGTCTTTGATTTTAAGATTGAATATATTAAAGGAGAATTAAATTCTCTTTCAGATTTTTTAACTCGTGAATTTTTGTAGGGAAAACAGCCATGTCCTCTAAAAGTGGACAACAAACTCCTAGTGTAAGAAGAGGTAGAAGAAGGGGACGAGGGTAACACCATTCTCTAGATGAAAATGTTGTGTACGAAAGAACAAATGAAAAAAGAAGAATCCTCAAAAGCAATAAGTATGAATATGAACTAGTGATTAAAAATTTGTTGGATGACATCAAAATGTACCAATAGCTTGCTGAAAACAAGTGATAAGAAAAGGTTGATTCAACTGTCTAAAATGTTATTACAATTGTCAAATCAAGCCTCAAGGGTGAAAACCTGAAAAAATACCCTCTTAATGATATTTAAGAAGATTAATGTTGCCTCGCATCAGAAGAAGAAGAAGAAGAAGAAGAAGAAGAAATGTTAATATCTTCAAGAGATAATGTTTCAGATAATTTCTAGAATAATGAAATTATGGAAGCAGATATGGGGATTCAAAATCTTTATCATGATGGTGAAAGTAATGAGTTCAGACAAGAATTATGTGAATTTTCCTCAAAAGACAAGAAAAGAAAGATTGAAGAAGAATATGAATAATTTCCTGCATCAAAGGACACTACTTTGGCAAACAAGGACAATAATTTCTTGACATCTTTGAAAAAAAAGGAATTAATGACGATAAGAGAATATTATCTAATATTTTTACTTTTTTCAAAATTCAAAATGAAATTTTGAAATCCTTGTGTGGTGGTCCAAAATTGCCGATTGAGCTCTCAACCTAATTCATAGATATTGAATGTTTTGTGGCCCAAACTTGTATATACATTCACGCCAATCTTTGATCCACTCATCAATATCGCTTTATGTCCAACTTGTCACATGATGCTACGCAGAGTCTAAAGGACGAACTTCTCAATATTCAAGTCAGTTCAACTTCCTCCATCTTTCTCAAGGAAGCCATGGGCCAATAGTAAGACCAAGTCTTACCGTGTGACTAAAATAGCACTCCTTCAAATGGTTTAGCCTACTACATCCAAGTTGATTGAGTTTTTCGAGAATCCAAAATGACTACCCCACTAGAATCTCGATTGACTAATACATCTAGCATCCACGTGTCCCACTTTCTAAGGAACCAACACCTTCAAAGGTCCTTCTATATTACAATCATCATTTCCATCCATCGACACTTTCATATCATCCTATCATTTCGCCATCATCATTATTTTATCATTGTGATCGTAACTATCATCAGTGCCAACCTTTCGAATCAATTGTAGATTCAACCATCTACAATTTGATGCCCACCATAGGGCACGATGATTCTTGGCACAGCAAAACATTCCATGAAAAATGAACATTTCAATTACAATGGCAGAATCCCTATCATCGTCATAGCTGGTGGCCATGCTCGCTCAATTTACTACTCAGGAGGCCAAAAACCAATAACTAGAGGTAGAAAATGCAGAACTTAAGCAAAGGATCGGGGAACTCTCTATGCATTAACATCAGCCAAGGTCGAGGGTCGCATCCGATTTCAAACTCCAATGAAAGCAATGTAGATGCTCAAAACACCGAAGCGCGACACACCAAGTATTCGAAGATCTGACGTTATTACTAACAATGTAATGGTAGGCCATGAATCAGACATGGAAGACGAAGTGCTGCCCAACAGTCGTTGATTACCAAAGAAGTAGAACCCAGGTCATAAACACGTATTACTAACATACAAACACTCCGTGAGACGAAGAGCTTTGCTAAGTCTGATGTCATCAACGTTTTTCCATGATAGAAGCCATGATCAATTGAATCCTAGGCGTTCCACTCCAATCAAGGAAAGCTCAACCAACAACTTCGTAGACTCACCATTTGTCCACTCAATCGCCCTAGTTGACATAACATGTATCTATCCTTTGAGAATAACCTACAAGTTATAGGTCTGATCCCAACTATCAACCAATCAGACAAAAGGGATGCAAGTTAGCTCTTAAGAGAAAAGAGATCACCAATGATGAAGTACAAAAGCTCATCGACATCACTCATTATGCGAAGTCAAATATCTAGATTTAGCTACTCAACATCGTCATCGTCGGAAAGAAAAATGGTAAGTGGCTGATCTGCATAGACTTCACAAATCTCAACAAGGCGTGCCAGAATGACTTTTTTTTTCCTCTATTTGACATTCTGGTCAACTCCACAGCAGAGCACGAGTTGTTTAAATTTAAGGACACACATTCTTAGGCTACAACCAAATCCTAATGCATCCAAGTGACCAAGAAAAGAGAGTTGTCGTGACGAAGAGAGGGGACGTTCTGCTACAAAATATGCCATTCATTGTCAAAAGTACGAGAGCAACATACTAGCAGCTCGTTAATTCAATGTTTGCCAAAATGCTGGAAAAAAGGTCAAAAGTCTACATAAACGATATGCTTATCAAATCACTTGAGGAAACTGACAGCATCAAGTGCCTTAAACAATCATTTGAAGTCATCAAAACTCAGTTGGTTCATATTCAAATATTCGGAGAAGAGCCATTTTTTATTTAGCATATTGCCAAAAAACAAGGAATTATGTTGGACTCAGTTGAAGAAATATTTGACAAGTCAACTGCTCCTACCCAAGCCAAAAGACGAGAGACGTTGAGTCTCAGTACATCAAGCTGGAAAAGCTAGCGCTTGCCCTCATAACCACGAGAAGGAGCTAAGGTTGTACTTTTACGCACATTCCATTACGATTCTCTTGACCTTCCCATTAGATCCTTCATAAGCTAAAACTGTTAGGCCGACTTGCAAAAATGGAAAGTAGAGCTAGCGACTACGACTTGACCTACCAACCATGGACTGCTATGAAATCACATGTAATTGCTAACTTGATTACCAATATTTCCACTGAGGAACAAGTCCTAGCCAAGAAAGAACTTCATGCATTAACAGAGGGCACGACATCAAAATTATGGACTCTAGTGATGTACGGATCGAGTAACTCGAAGGGAAGCAAAATGGCTACATACCTCAAAATGTTGAAAGAACTTCAATCAACCTTCAAAGATTTTGACATAATCCACATTGCCAGGCAACATCCATGTCCTCGTGCTTGCAAATCTCGACTTGATAATCCAAACAATCAAAACTAAAACAGTTCTGCTAGTCTACCTACAATGGCCGCCCTTGTAGAAGGACAAACAGTGGAATGTCTCTACTTGTGAAAATGGTTGGACCTAGATGACTCCAACCTTAGAATATCAGTTGCACAACATCCTTCTCGATGACAGGTTGGAAGCGTGAAGATTAAAGGCTTCTTGATTCTCCATCATCCATTGTAAGCTCTACAAGTGATCTTTTTTGGGCCTTTATCTCTGTTTATGTCTCCGAAAGTGGCAAAATACATCCTTGCCGAGTAGCACAAAAGAGAATGATTCAGGAGTAAGAAGCCTTGCCAATTGAGCATCAACCATTGGCCAATAGACCGAAAGAGGTAAAATACATCCTTATCGAATAGCATGAAGGAGACTAAGGTAATCATTCGGGAGCAAGAAGCATCACCAATCGAGCATCGACCACCGGCTACTATAGGGCAACAATGAGGGCACATTCGCGGGACTACGTGAGAAAGTGTAACCAGTGCTAAGTATTCACTTAGGTTATTCAATATCCTTACCATGGCCTTTCATGAAGTGGGTGACGGACATTGTAGGAAAATTGCCAACGGATCCCGTACAACAGATTTACTTGCTCACCTTGACGGATTATTTTTCCAAATGGATAGAAGCTCAGGCTTTTCATCAAATCCAAGACAGGGAGGTGACAAACTTCATATAATATCCAGGTTTGGAATACCAAAAGAAATCATCATCGATGATGGGCTAGTTCATTTAGCTTCAAACTCCAGGACTTCAATAAAGAATGGAATATCAATTTAACCTTTTCGACACTAAGATATCCACAATTAAATAGCCAAGTTGAATATTCCAATAAGAATGGCATGAATATGTTCAAGCAAAGATCAAAAAGAGGAAAAAATGATGGACATACGCCTTCGTGGTGTTCTTTTGTCTTCCGCACAACGACAAGAACCCCCGCTGGTGAAACTCCATTCTCACTTGTAAATGGAAGTGAAGCAGTCATCCCAACAAAAGTTAGAATTCAAAGTGCAAGATATGAATGGTCTACTAAAGAACGAGATGATACCAAATTAAATTACTCGCTCGACACAATTGATGAATTTACTGAACAACCTGCAAGTCGGATAACAGCGTACCAATAACAAGTCGCTCAACATTACAACAAAAATATCCATGCTCGAATGTTAAAAATTGGTGGCTGGATCCTTAGGAGGGTTTTTCATAACACAAAGGTAACGGGAGCTGGAAAGTTGGCTCCAACTTGGGAAGGTCCATATGTCATCACAAAAGTGGTCACACAAGGTGCTATATAAGCTGCAGTCAAAAGATGGTCGAGACACCAGTTACAGTTGGAACACTGTACACTTGAAATAATATCATTTTTGAAACCCTTTGCCTTTACCTTTCATCTCTTTTTATTAACTTGAAAGTAGTATCATAGAGGGAGCGTTCGACAGTCGACCTACAAGAGAATCAACATGAGTTTCATTAAATGTTGAGAACCACAAAACAAAAGTTACAAAGCTTACCAAGAATATCCCATTTGCATGGATGGAGATCACTCCCGTGCTAACAAATAATTGTGTTCCCATAGCCTAAGCCTTATGTAAACTTTTCCAAAAGAGATACAAACTTAGAATCTTTGTAAAAAATAATAGATAGTGGCACACCATGAAGTATAACTATTTTCTACATGAAGTTGTGCATATCGACCCATGGAATACGTAGAACAAACTGGGACTAAATGAGTTGATTTGGTCAATCTATCCACAAATAATCCAAATATTATCGTATCCTTTAGCAATTTTGGTAATTTAACCACAAGTCCATTGTAATTCTTTTCCATTTCCACTTTGGGATAGGTAATGGTTGTAAGGTTCTTGCCGGTCTTTAATGTTTTGTCTTTATCTGTTGACATGTCTTACATTGTCCCACATATTATCACATTTCATGTTTGGCCACCAATAATGCAATTTCAAGTCTCTATACATTTTAGTAGTTATGGGGTGAACAGAATATGGTGTTGTGTGTGCTTCAGATAGAATATCACTAGGGATCCTTTCTATATCAGGTACATACAATTGCCTTCTAAACCGTAAAATACCATTTTTGTTATCTGAAAGTCTGAAAATTTCCCTGAATGTATATAATTCTTTACCTTGGAAACAGTAATTATCTACCTGTTTTCCTACAACTTTAGCCTCCATAGATCTTTGTAATAAATTTCAATATACATTTTTGTAAGTCCATTAATTCTGATTTTTCAATTAGAGTCATAGTTTTAACATTAGGTTTCAATTTTCTACTCAATGCATGAGCTACAACATTAGCTTACAAGGGTGATAGTTGATAACACTGTCATCTTTTGCCAACTCTAGCCATCTTTGTTGTCATGAATTCAATTCCTTTTGTGTGAAAAAAAATATTTTAATTTTTTGTGATTAGTGTATATTTTCACACTTTCTCCATATAAAGAATGTCTCCATATATTTAAAAGTACAAACACAACTACGGCAAGCAAGACATGTGTAGGATAATTCTTTTCGTATTCCCAACCAATCGAACATACTTCCAACCATTCTTAAAAGCATCACTATAAACCATAAAACCTCTGGTACCATATGGAATCAAAAAGTCAATTTTTTCTTCAATTTTTGAAAACTTTGCTCACAAGCATTTGTCCACTCGAATTTCGTACTCTTTCTAGTAAATTTTAATAAAGAAGAAAGTATTTTTGAGAATCTTTCCACAAATCAATTGTAATACTGGCTAAAACCATAAAACTCTAAATTTTTGAAGGGGTCATCCGTCGTGGTCAATTATTAATAGCCTCTACTTGGATCAACTGATATCTTTCACCTGATATTACATGTCACAAAAATACTACTGTCTTACTAAAACTCACATTTCTTAAATTTGGCATATAACTACTATCCTTTATAAGTACTATTCTCAGATGCTTAGTTATGCTCGTTTCTAGTACGAGAATAGATAAGAATATCATCAATAAGTACAATGGCAAACTTATTAAGGAAATCCTTAAATACCCAATTCATCAAATCCATAAAAGATGCTGGGTCATTTGTCAACCCAAATGGCATCACAAAAAATTCATAAATGACCATATCTTATACTAAATACCAGCTTAGAAACATCCTCTTCCTTTATCTTTAGTTGATGGACTTAGATCGCAAATCAATCTTCGAGAACATAGATGCGCCCTGAAGTTGAGCAAACAAGTCATCAATTCGCGACAATGGGTATTTGTTTTTTATTGTTATCTTGTTCAACTCTTGATAATCTCTACATAGTCTCATTGTGCCATCCTTTTTTCAAACAAACAACACTGGTGCATATAATCGAAAATTTGAAACCTTTCCAATCCCAATTAATATAAATGGTTCATCTCCCAAAGGTTGAAAAGGTCATTGACTTCTTACAATCTATAGTAGCTTGATATTTTGATAAACCAATTCATACCCAAAATTATGCCACAATCTTTCATGTTCAATACCATTAAATCAACATAGAGTTCCCGATTTTTATAAGGATATACAAGCTCTCTTAAAATCAGATTACTTTGTTGTACATCTCCAGATGCGAATAATCACTGTATAATTGATCTCTCATATATCAAATTCCTACCTAACCTCCTTTCATGCTTAGTAGATACAAAGGAATGTGTAGCCCTAGAATCAAAACTACAAGTAATGGAATGACAAAGATAGAAAAATTACTTGTTACAACCGATAGATTTATCTCATATGTTCTAATAATAGTAAACTCTCTAGCTGGCACTTTTTTCTGTTATGTAGGATTTAGATTACCTGAGCATGCTCTAGCAAGATTAACCTTTCCACAAATATAACATGTCCTAATCTTTGTAGGATGTGCTCTACAATGTTGTCCACCATATCTAGGGAAAGATGCTTGTGATGTTGAAGCTTTACCCTGATTTATTTTTAGATGCTTAATTTGATCCCACTTTGGTTGTTCTTTCCTTGGTTGAAGTTTACGTTTTTTACTCTGGCTCTGGAGTTTTCTCTTGTCATTTTCTAGGCCAACACTATGCTTGATCTTGTCTAAATTGTATTAGAGCCTCTTGAGCATGTCAAGTTCTTTATTCAGCTTCTTCTGCACCTAATGCACTATCTGCTATTTGTAATTTGATACACATTGGATTCCTACCATGTTTACATTTCTATATAATTTTGGCCTCAAACTGGAGCTATAAAATGTTTGCTACGAAACAATTCTTTAAATCTATCTCAAGTCATAGCGTTGACATCTTCTATGTTGCTCATTGTGTCCCACGGTGTACAGTACACATCAAAACATGAAGAATGAACATAACACTTTCTCTACTTCTGAAACTCTACTATATTCAAACATGTTCTCCAAAGTTCTCAACTAGTCCTCTACTACTATAGAATCTAATGTATCCTCAATTATGGAAGGTTTAGTTTTCTGAATCTTTCCCTAACTGTCTCAAACTGTTCAACTCTTTGTTGTGGTTGTAGAAATCTATCCATTTGTTGTTCTCCCATTTCTTTTTGTTGCATTAATTGCAAAATTTGTTGTGATTGGCGTTCAACCAATTTAGTAAGTCTATCCATAATATCTTGTTATTATCTGGTATACGTGATTCTTGCCTTAGGGTTCTATCTCTACCACTGCTTTCACATCTGGTTCTCACCATGACTACAATACCCGTTTAAAAAATAATCCTAATAAATATTGTGAAACATGTAAAGAGTAACAATATAAAACTTACTGGCGTAGCTGTGCTCTTTCGTACGCCAAGATCATCATGTACATGGATGCTTATAGAACCACAAACATGTGCTCTGATTCCAGTCTCTAGCACACCCCCTTTATATAAACAACTATACACACATGTATAAAAAAGTAGAAATTAATGACTCGATCTTTTGTGTTTATATCTTGAAATAGTAACTTGGGATAGATATACTCACTTTAAAATCTCTGCAATGTGATCACCTGTAACGTTCATGTAGAATGTCATGACAAAAAATTATATACCCATTCAAACACAATTACTTAGGTTGCAAAAGTATTTGCTGTAGTATTTCGTAAGACATATATACTCATACATGATCCAAAATATAGTACAAGAGATTGTAAAATTAAAAGAACAAGCCCCAAAATAAACTAGTAGGTCATCATCCATGTACATCGATCCTTGGAATCCTATAAGAGTTTCACATCCAGCCATGTCTTCTATGAAGTTCCATATTCACCTACAATGTAAGAACATAAGCTAAAGTCCAATAATAAAAATTATGCTTGCAATGAGTATGGGACACCATGCTAAAAATGCATCATATTCAAATATTTATCAAAGTAAGCTCGAAATAATTTATTTGAAATCTTTTTCTTATCATTGGGCCATTGAATCACTTATTATGTACCGGAAAGAGGTCTGCGCAATATCCACATCAATAATCATTATTCACTAACTGTCCCTATGATTACCCAAGTATATCACCCTTGATGCATATATTCATAATATCATACATGTACAGTCAAGTTGAGTACCGTCTCATGAATACAGTCAAGTTGAGTACCGTCTCATGCATACATGTACAGTCAATATAAGAGCAGTGCTCTAATATTGTAACATAAATTCAATTTTTAAATCATGTCGTGCATGCTATATTTTCAACTATGAACATATGTCGTGCATGCATGTGAAAATACCCATGAATAGTGTATTCAATTAAAATAGATGTCATTGTGTTTCGAAAACACAAACTCAATTATCGTGACTGTTCAAATAAATCCCGCAAGTGTACGGGTTCGTTGTGCAAGTAATAAGTGTGATGAGAATGAGTTATCGTCCCACAGGGAGTAGAGACTACTTATGGTGTAATTGATATGTTGAAATTCGTGGTTGT
>CAIGRN010103158.1:0-11565 GCA_903798345.1 Fraxinus anomala | reverse complement strand
CTTTTCCGTGAAAAGCTTGCTTTTCCCACCTTGAAGTCATCTAGACTGAGAACCCTTATTAATCAAAGGTACAACTTGTCTTCTGATTTGATGAATATGCATATGGGTTATTTCCGGAGTTCATGGCTCCATAGGAGTGGATTTTAGACCATGACAATATCATATCCTCTTTTTTCTTTTCCTGTTTCCTTCCTTTATCATATTTACTTCTGCATGGATCATGCCCTTGACAAGTTGGAGGGTCTTCAATATGATCCAATTGCTGCTTTACTTGTTCATTTTGCTCTAGCACCTCCATCCTTTTCATGTTGATGCTGTTTTCTAATATTTTGTACTCTACACCAATCTACCTTATCTCTCTGGCTCTCAGTTTTGCATGTATCATGTTTCCCTTTTCCCCATCTCGTATCTGTAAGCTAATTATGGATTCCCTATTTGTTTTTGTGCTGGTAATTCAAAGTTTGATTTTGTTTTGTGTACAGTCTGAATTGGCAGCACCAGCTCTGTAAGAACCCAAGGCCAAATCCAGACATTAAAACCTTGTTCACTGACCATACATGCAATCCTACAAATGGGTCTCTTGCACCAACTCCTGTCAATCTTCCTGCTGCAGCAGTTGCAAAGCCTACTGCTTATCCTCCACTTGGAGCGCATGGGGTATAACACAATTATGACTATATCTACATTTTTCTTCTTTCCTTAGCTTCTCATTATCTGCACTCAATATATAAGTATAGTAGAATGCTTCTAAATTTTATTACCTACTTCCATTTGTCGCTCGCAGCCCTTTCCACCTACGGCGGCGGCGGCAGCCAATGCTAATGCTTTAGCTGGTTGGATGGCGAATGCTGCTGCTGCTTCATCTGTTCAGGCAGCCGTTGTTACAGCTTCGTCATTGCCTGTCCCACCAAATCAAGGTAAAAGCTTTTACTTTTAATTATAGTTGGCCTTCAAGCAATACTTTTATGAAAGATGAATTACATGGAAAGGTTAGACTACTGAAATCTTGCTTTCAAGATTTTTAAATGTGTGTGTGTGTGTGTTGGGGGGGTGGGGTTTCAAAATGATTTAAACTACAGGTTTAAACTACAGGTTGGGTAAATGCGATTTTTATTTTCTCCTTCATTTTGAACAGTTCCAATCTTGAAGCGCCCAATCACACCTCCAGCGACACTGGGTATGGTCGAGTATCAGAATGCCGATCATGAGCAATTGATGAAGCGTTTGCGGCCTGCACAATCGGTTGAAGAGGTAATTTTTGTGTTGTTTCTGAAATATGATCAATTTGACAAAAATAAGTCCTTTCTCTGTAATTCCCACCATCTCTTTCATCTATCCAGGTTACATATCCTACAGTTCGTCAACAAGCATCCTGGTCCCTTGATGACTTGCCGAGAACAGTTGCTTTTACATTACATCAAGGTTCTACAGTCGCAAGCCTGGACTTTCATCCTTCGCACCATACACTGCTTCTTGGTATGACATATTTGAAAATCTTCAAAATATATTGCTTTTCTTCCTAAGACAACAGATCAACTGTAGTTAATATCTATTATCTTTCATTGTTTGACTTGGATTCTCTGTTTAACAGTTGGCTGCAATAATGGCGAAATAATGCTTTGGGAAGTTGGAATGCGTGAGAAGTTGGTCTCAAAGCCATTTAAGATTTGGGATATGCAAGCTTGTAGTGTAACGTTTCAGGTTCATGTGTAATCTTCTATAACCGCTTCTTTCTATCATATATTCATCATATCATATAATATGGAAGTGAAAGATGATAGTTGTATAAGTAATTTTGACTTGATTGATTTCTAGATCTCCATAACAATTTTATAATTTAAAGATCTTCTTTTGATGAAACATAATTGATTGCCTGTATCCTAATTTTTTATTCTTGTACGAAAATTTTCAAAATGAATTTTAATATCCATATTCTGGCAACGCTTCTGGTTATGTTAGATTCTCATATATTGAGAGAGTTTGAACAGGCTTCTGCAGCGAAAGATGCACCATTTCCGGTGACCCGTGTTACATGGAGCCCTGATGGGACATTTTGTGGTAAGTGTTTGTCCTCGGTATATACCATGTCTAATAGAGTGCATAAGAAAATAATGTTCAAAAATATTAATTTATATTTCTTCTTCTTGCAGGAGCTGCATTTTCCAAGCATTTAATTCATTTATATGCCTATGCGGGACCAAATGATTTACGCCAACATCTGGAGGCATGTAGTAATGGTTTTGTGTGATCATTCAAGTAAAATTTTGTCACAAAAAATTTGATTTACTCATTGTGCTTGCAGATTGATGCTCATACTGGAGGAGTGAATGATATTGCTTTTGCTCATCCAAACAAGCAGCTATGTGTTGTAACATGTGGGGATGACAAGCTGATAAAGGTTAGTTGGAAACTTTGTATTTCCTTTCTGCAAGCTTAAGTTCAAAAAATCTGAGGAGAGATTTTGAAACAGGTATGGGATCTAACGGGAAGAAAACTATTCAACTTTGATGGGCATGAAGCACCTGTTTATTCTATCTGCCCTCACCAGAAAGAGAATATTCAGGTATAATGCAAAGGAAAAATGCTTGATTAGAATGCATTCATTCCAAACCTCCTCTCTATTTCCTGAACATCTCTTTTCACAATATGATATGTTCTAGGTTTAGACAATAATAGCCATCAGTAATGATATCGTTTTATGCTCATATATTTGCAGTTCATATTCTCAACTGCTATTGATGGGAAAATTAAAGCTTGGCTTTATGACAATATGGGATCTAGAGTTGACTATGATGCTCCTGGGCATTGGTGTACCACTATGCTATATAGTGCAGATGGAAGCCGGTAAGTTTTGAGACTTTTTGTCTCTCAATTCTACGAATTTTGCTTCTTCTTAGTATTTTTCATATTTTAGTTGTTGTCAACTAGAGTGCGAAAGATTTGTCATCCTACTGTGCATTTATGGTGGTTCTTTTTGCTCTTTTAGGCTGTTCTCTTGTGGAACAGGCAAAGATGGGGACTCATTTCTAGTGGAATGGAATGAAAGTGAAGGAGCGATAAAGAGGTCGTATATTGGGTTTAGAAAGAAATCAGCCGGTGTTGTGCAGTTCGACACGACTCAAAATCACTTCTTGGCTGTAGGTGAAGATAGCCAAATAAAGTTTTGGGATATGGATAATACCAATATACTTACGAGCATAGATGCAGATGGAGGTCTCCCGGTCAGTAGTACTTTTTATTTTGTAATTTCAAGTTAAATGAGACAAGCAGATAAAATTGTGTTTCCTTAAACTGCCTTGGAGGATTCAAACAAAGTATTCAATAAGTGGCTGGACATTTTTTTGCTGCAGAGTCTTCCACGCCTGAGATTTAACAAGGACGGGAATCTGCTTGCTGTTACCACCACAGACAATGGAATCAAGATACTGGCAAATGCTACTGGTATGAGATCCTTAAGAACAGTTGAAGCCCCATTTGAAGCATTAAGATCTCCCATGGAAGCAGCGGCAATCAAGGTTCCATTTTTTCCTTTTTTTCTGATCTTCTAGCTGAATAACCATCACTGCAAGTTATAAAGAATTTTTCATTTTCTTGTGCAGGCTTCTGGTTCTTCTGTTGCAAATGCCACCCCTAAAGTAGAAAGAAGCTCTCCTGTCAGGCCATCTCCCATCCTTGTATGTCAAAATTCCACTTTTTTTAGGACATCTCAGATTTTAGTTGAATCTTTACAATTGTATGCATTGGCTGTCAACACGTTGTAAGATATTTTCTTCCTTTCCTTATGGAAAAGATACTTTTAAATTGTTCACCATCAGTCCATCACTGCTTGATATACGTAATGCCGGAGGGTTTTAAATAATAATATGGGCATCTGTGTAAGCATAATTATTGAATCTAGACCGGTTTGGCCCAAAAATCATCGAAGAAGTCCTGTGTGGATTACACATATGGACCATTTGACTATGAAACAGTCAAATACCATCCGAACCAGGCAGATTTGGGCCATTAAGCCCAAACTGGTTCTTATGGTCCAGCATTAACCTACCAGTTGAACCAATAAGGCTTGTCCAGGTCAACAACCGGGGTCAATGCCTGAGTAGATGGTTTTAATATATTCTCCTTATCAGTTACTTTTGGTCAAGTTTCTGTTAACGTGCCAGTATAAAGTACTTGATGATTTACCAGATTCATTCTTTTTTTTCCCTTGAGGAGTTTTCTATACTGTTGCACCTAAGTCAGTTGCTTTCCAACAAGGAACTTTATCTCAAGTTTTCGGTTTATCTTTTCAGAATGGTGTTGATTCCATCGCCAGAAGCCTGGAAAAACCAAAAACATTGGATGAAGTTACCGATAAAGTAAAACCCTGGCAGTTGACTGAAATAATAGATCCTGCTCACTGCCGCATGGTAACAATGTCAGAGAGCAGTGATGCTGCTAACAAGGTATGTCAATTACTTTGTAGGAACTTTTATTTTTGGTTGTAATATTTATGTAATGACTGGTATATTTTGTTTAGGTTGCGCGGCTACTTTATACAAATTCTGGTGTCGGCATCTTGGCGCTTGGATCAAATGGTGTCCAGAAGCTGTGGAAGTGGGTCCGCAGTGAGCAAAACCCTAGTGGAAAGGTAACAAAAACAAATTGACAAAATGGATTTCTTCACACGTTTTACTTTCTCCCCTTTTCCCATGCTCCTTTGACTGTTTTGTAAATTAATTACTGATGTATGCTGTGGTTTGTAGGCCACTGCCAATGTTGCCCCACAGCATTGGCATCCAAACAGTGGTCTTCTTATGACCAATGACGTCTCAGGTGTCGACCTTGAGGAAGCGGTTCCATGCATAGCTCTGTCAAAGAATGATTCTTACGTAATGTCTGCTGCTGGTGGAAAAGTTTCATTATTTAACATGATGACATTTAAGGTATGTCAAAATATGCTTGCTCCAGGGTTCCCCATTTCATTTGGGTAGATTGTTTTGTGTAAACTTTTTGTTTTGTGAATTATATAGGTGATGACAACATTTATGCCACCTCCACCTGCTTCAACCTTCTTGGCATTCCACCCACAAGATAACAACGTTATAGCAATTGGTATGGAGGATTCAACCATCCGCATATTTAACGTTAGGGTTGATGAGGTAAATCAGTTTGTCTGTTTGATGAAGTGTCAAAATAAGTGTTTATGCCTGCTCGTGTTGCCTAAACAACCAAAGGTGATTTTAATGGTTTCCTCACAATAGGTGAAATCAAAACTGAAAGGCCACCAAAAGCACATCACTGGTTTGGCTTTTTCAACGAACCTCAACATATTGGTGTCATCTGGTGCTGATGCTCAAGTAAGCTTCCCTTTCTGTCTTCTTGCTCTATTTGGTGGTTAAAAGATGGAATACAGAGATAAAATCTTTCCTTGTGACCATTGTTCAAAATTTGTGAAATTATTGTTTTCGGCATGATCATTGATCATGGATGCAAAACATGGTCGATATGAAATAGAAAACAATGTAATCAAACGAAGTAGGATTTTGATATGCTGTTGCCTTTTCATCTCTGCTTCTTGACAATTACCTGTCCACTTTCTATTCCAACTGTCAACTATATCCCTTCGGTCTTAAAGGTAGGGGTAAGTTAAAGAAAGCTATGGTTGATTTAACTGCAATTATTGTGGCCGTCCAATTACATAATTCCCTTCTCTTAAAGACATAGTATAATACATTAGTTTGTCCCCTCTGTAATAGCTCAACTGTTTAGATAAGATGGTTCAACGTGGTATCACAATAGACATGGATGTTGTAAATTGTGCGGTTTTACTCTCATAACATGGCTATATTTTGCAGCTTTACATCTGGAGCATTGATACGTGGGAGAAGAGAAAATCAGTCCCGATACAATTGCCCGTTGGCAAAGCACCTAATGGTGACACTCGGGTACAATTCCATTCTGACCAAATTCGCTTACTGGTATCCCATGAGACTCAGTTAGCGATATATGATGCCTCCAAGATGGAGCGAATACGTCAGGTAAAATGCGCAGCTAAATATGTCTTTTCAACCACCTATTGTTGGCGGTATCTTATGGATTCTTTCTATTTCAGTGGATCCCACAAGATGCCCTTTCTGCACCTATATCATGTGCAGTCTACTCCTGCAACAGTCAACTAGTATATGCTTCTTTTTGTGATGGTAACATTGGAGTGTTTGATGCCGATTCCTTGAGATTAAGATGCCGCATTGCCCCATCAGCATATTTATCCCAGGCACTAAACGGGTGAGAATGCCATCAATGCCTTCTATAACTAGTTGATTTCATCCTCTCAACCTCGTGCATGCATAGGTGACATGGATAGAAATTTTCAACATTATATCATGGTCATATTCTAGGTGCAGGAATATCCTAATTGTTTCTCTGAAGTCGGAATTCACCACCCAGATGTGATGTTTTTCTGTCGTTTCTAGAGCCAATTTCCACGTGCATTGGTGTCTGTCCTTTTGACATTGTTTAACACTGAGTTGAACTTTGACAGTAAGGAAGGGTTGTTCTCAAATGAGCTCATTTCCAACTTTCACCATTGAAAATATTATTTATTTTTTAACTTATCTACTCAAGAAAACCTTTTAACCTTAGCCAAACATGAACTATATTTCATAATGTACAGTATAATATCTGTCCATTGATTTAATCACTCGATGAAGTGGTGTGTAACGGACCTTGTTCAATTCATTTCTCAGAAGCCAAGCCATTTATCCGCTCGTCGTTGCAGCACATCCACAGGAGCCCAACCAATTTGCTGTGGGGTTAATAGATGGTTCTGTAAAAGTGTTGGAACCAACAGAATCGGAAGGTAAGTGGGGGGTACTTCCTCCAGCCGATAACGGTATACTGAACGGTAGGACAGGTTCTTCATCCACTACTAGCAACCATGCCCCTGATCAAGTTCAAAGATGAAGTCTCTCGTTCGTCCTGTGTATTTTATCAGTGTAGATTTTAGGGTTTATTCAGTCCATTTTGTGTCTACTTTTGTTTAGATTCGACATGGCCACAGATTCACATTGTTTGCTGCAACATTTGTTCAATGTCTATCTTTGTTTCCTAATATTAAATTATATATATGCATATATTTCACTTTATTTCTTGTCAGTTGTTACCATGCCCCAGTTAGGTGGTTTCGATAGAAATAAAATTTTTACGAGATTTTGATAAAAATTGAGAAAATGTATGGTTAAAAAATTGTGGATCCAACAAAACGTGCAGTTGAAATGAATTTTAAGAAAAGGGGGGCAAACCGGAGTTTATATACAGTGTCTCATAATCATCTATATTTACTTGTTCATCGAGAAAATATTCTATGGGAAGGGCTGATTTGTAGACGAGGAATTAACATTCCAACTCGTTTTTGCCCCTCTCCGTTCTTTAAAATTGTTGTTATTTATTTATTTTGTTTCGTAAATTTAAAGTTGGTAATACCCTGCGTGAAAATAGTTTTCAAGACTTGTCGATTCTATGAATACTCGATAATTTGGAAACAACAATTCGTTGATTCTCAATTTGATATGGAATAATTAAAAAAAAAGATGTTGAAAACTCAATAGAATTTTTATTCAATTTAACAAAAGCTAAAAGAACACTTTACTCTGCAGGTACATAACCAAACCATGTTACCAAGATAAATAAAATCGCATCAGACGACCCCTAACCTCCTAAAACAATATATATTAAACCCACACTGGATAAAATAATAAATAAATAAAAGAATGATCGTGAAATTTGAAGTAACTCAATACGTAGGTTCACCATCTTCAACTTCTGGAAATACTTGACATGGAGAATTTTTCTTCTTTCTTCTGCTTTCTGAAATGTACATCCAAATAGGCCCTACGAAAACTATGGTAAACAAGGAGAACGAGACGAAGGTGAAGACGTATAAGAGTGCGCGTCCTTCGAGGTTGTTAGAACTTCCATGTTGGATAGATTTTTTGCAAGTATATATGACTATATACAATAGTACGCCAACACTTGTAACGTAAATAAGGAACAAAAATGCAAATAGACTCATCGATTCAACTAGTAACTTCCATTGCGAAACTTCCCTATTCCTCATTTCTTCATCCATCTCTAAAACTTGAGGATTCAAGTCACACACGTCTGGTTGTGGGTGTGGTGTGTGACTGATGGAATTTATTATATTGTAATATATTAATTTTAGGTTCAAATGATTGGTTCTTTGTAGAATTCTGCTAGCACAAGAATTGTAACCCTAATTATTTTCCTTGCTAGACTGAAATTCTTTTTATCCTTATCAGTCTATTCCTTTTGCAAACACATCTGTTGGCGATCATTTATTTTTTTCCGTTGAATAAAGATTGATGAGTACATATTCAAAAGAGAATAATGTAATGTACACAAAGTCGAACACAAAACTGTACATTACAACGAACAAGATTTTCAATCCAGCATGTCAAATTTGTCATAGGATTTCTTCAGGTAATAAAATTCCATCTGTATCGTAATGAAGGGCACCAGAGAGATTCAATGGTCTGCACTTTTCTCCCATTAGAATTCTCTTCTTGCATAACTCCATTTCACTTCTTTCCTCTTCTTCTTCTCCATCCCGTATTATCAGTTTCTCCCCTACGCGCTTTCTTTCATCAAGATTCAGTGAACTATTTTTCTCACTTGCTCCACCATTAATTTTTTCATCAAGCTTCAATTTCCTAAAAGGGGAACTAATCCTATTTCTGATGAACTTAGAGATTTTTGTGGGCATTTTCACAGGTTTCTTATCATTTTTGTCATCTAGCCCTGCTGATTCTTTAGCATCTAGAATTTCATCAAATGTAATTTCTTGTTCTGCCATTGAATCTCGAACATTCTTCAAATTTGAATCATCTGCATTGTCAGTTTCCTCTGGTTGATTACTTGATGAAGACATTCCTTGAGCCTTTTTGCTGCCACAAGCATTCAAAATGATAAAACCTATTCTCTTACTAAGAAAATCTCCGTTCTTCGACGCCTTCTCTTGATCAACATTGCTTTCATCAGTGCACTTGTGATTTCTTCTCTGCATGGATTTCATCAGTAATTTGGGAAATTTGACTCTCATTTTTGGTTTAGGTAGACTGATCATGCTAATAGTTGTAGGATCATCACGAGGCTTTTTATGAACCGAGTTTCCCCTTTTCATTTTAATCTTCTTATTCAAGAAAATTATCATTGTTTTCTTGCTCAAAGTTACTGCATTTGAGAAGTGAAAAAGAAGAGTGGGGGCAGTTGGGATGACTGAGGAAGAAGTGGAGATTCAAAAATGTCCTATTCTTAGGGTAATTTGTTTAAGCACGTTCATATTCTTTCCATAAATGCCCTTGTTTCCAATTTTAATTTGTGCAAAAGGGGGTAAATTAGTAATAAACCGTGGATAAGGTAACAGATGAAATCAGTTAGGGTTTAATTTTATCTCATGGTATTTATCTAGAAACCCTATTTACAAGGGGTTTTCTTAACATCAAAATTCTTGTCATTGTATGATAGATGCAAATTCATACGACATACATAAATGTTTTTTAATGGTGATTTTCGGAGAATATGAGGTTAAAAATTTCGATTTACATGTAATATTATTTTATTAGATAATATGTTTTGAAAGTAAATTTTTGATAAAATGGAGCTCAAACAAGGACTTAGTGTTACATGGCTACTCAAGTTGATTTTATTTCATTACAATCACCAAACTTTATACTTAGTGTCTGTCCAATTTGATTTTATTTCACCATGATCACCTAATTTCATATACCGTTTCATCATAGCTACTCAATTTCGTATAACGTTTCACCATGGTCACTAACCTCTTTTCACAGTTTTATTAATTTTAAAAGGGGTAAAATGATAACTTTGCATTTATATATATAAAATAATTTTTTTTAAATAATTTTTATTTTATTTTTAAAAACCTTTTTTTTAAATAATTTTTTATTTTATTTTATTTTTTAAGGAACTTTTTTTAAAATGAGTTTTTATTTTATTTTATTTTTTTAAGGAGCATTTTTTTTTATTTTTCTAATTAACTTTTTTTAAATAAGTTTTTCTTTCAATTTAAAAATATTTTTTGAAAAATAAGCGTTCATTTTATTTTAAAAAAGTTTTTAAATAATTTTTTTAAGTGACGTCTTTTTAAAATAAGTTTTTATTTTATTTTTGTTTTTTTTAAAACTTATTTTATATATATAATGCAAAGTTACCGTTTTACCCCGTGAAAATTGTGAAAAATAAGTTGAATGACCATAATGAAACGTCACATGAAATTGGATGGTCATTGTGAAATGCTATATAAAATTGGATGGTCGTGATAACACTAAGTATAAATTTTGGTGATTATGGTGACACTAAGTATAAAATTGGGTGGTCATTAGTGAATTTAACCCTTAATTTATTACGAAAAGGATTTGAAGATATATTTATAGGTGTAGTGTGTGTAAGCATTTTAGATTTGTCAAGTTGTATGGAGAATTCAAAAAATTTCATACGATCTTAAGATTATTATTTTTAAATTATACAAAGGTATCAAATATCAAGGGAAAATTAGGGTTGGACAAAACTTTCGAATCGAATCGAACCGAACCAAGCGGTTCTTCTTAAATTAAATACCCCGAATAAGTATTCGAATCGAGAACCGACGGGTTCGGTTCGGTTCGGTTCGGTTCTCGGTTCTAGACCAAGAATCGAATAACCGAATAAGAATCGAATATCTCTAATTTTTTTAATTTTTAATTTTAAATAAGTCAAATTATTTTATTTTTTTTCTAAATGAATTTGTTAACTAATTAATTTAGCTCAAACATAAAATATGATTTTATTATTTCTAATTTTTAGCCAACCCAACTTAATCAAATTGATCTAAGTTTTACCCAAATCTTTTATTCTACCGCAGTGTCGTTTCTGTCATTCTATTATTATGAATTGATTATCTTTCTCTTCTTGTGATTTTAATAGTCAGATTTATGAAGAACTCAACAAAGAGATGGGGAAAAGATATCATCATATTGGACTATATTAATTTTTAAGAGTTAATATTGAACATGTTATAGTCGAACTAATGTAGCGTTGTTGTAAATATAAAAAAAATTAATTATTGTACGGAACTCGGGAAGCGAACGAATGGAACCGAACCCGAACGGTTCTATAATTAAATTTGGACTCGACATGTCCATTAATTAAATACCCGAAAATTTTGGTTCGATTCGGTACTCTTTAGAACCGAACCGAACCGAACCGAACCATATCCAGCCATAGGAAAAATTGCAGCCAACGTACCAAATATTTCATTTAGTTACAAACTACCTGAGGCACCAAATCTTTAAAAAAAATCACAGCTCCAGTCCAGATTGACGGTTTCCGTCTATTTGACTACCAAACTCGTTAGTTGACCACAAAAAATGAAAAAATAATATTTACCAAATAGACGAGCAATTTTGGCATTACACACTTTTCTTTTCTACTAGTTTTAAGCCGTGCGATGCACAGGTTGTGTTATTTTGAAGGTGCTATTAGCATTGTATGATAGCGTAATTGGATTAA